>JANTCA010078049.1:0-14834 GCA_024741275.1 Chironex yamaguchii
CAATAATGTTTTGTTTCTTCATTTTCTCTTTCTTTGTTTCCTTTCTTGTTTATGATTGGCTAGTTTTGCTACATGTTCCCTATAAATAGGTTGCCATATACTTTTCTTTCTGACGTTTCATACTCTGGAGAGTCAGACGAAAAAAGCTTTTAAGTATGATTTTAGCGCAATGTCGCAAATTTTCAAGGCGATTTTAAGGAAATTTGCCATCATAAGGAATGAATACTATCGATATACATATAAAAATATAGGTTTATGATTAACCTTGTCATAATGAAGTAACGTTAAGTCTAGCTTCTTTTGGGCACCTAAAGACCAATTTCCCGGTAACAAATTAGCATCCTAGTCCGCACTAGACTAGTGAGTTTTCACAGTTTTAACTCGAGCGTCCAGCCCTGATCACGCACGTATTGTACATAAATGTGAAAACCCTGAATTCTTACTATCACTTAGGGCACTAACCATTACCTTGTGTCAGAAGGAATAATCTTAATCGATTTATGAACACTTATGAAAAATGTTGACTTCTTCCTAAGTACGTTAGCGTGACTTGTTGGCACGTTTACAGCTGAAAGGCTCTCAAATTGGCACATGGTGCTCGTTTATGATATCTGCAAACACCTACAATGTACTGGTATGAGTTGTTGCTGCAAAGCAAAATTGTTTCTTGGGTACTTCGACATGTCTAGAGCAAATATGGAAAAGGCAGAAAAATCAACAAAGAAAGACGAAAAAATTAAAGAGGCATGATTAATCACTGCTATATCTATATCAAAATCTGTTTAAGGTATAAGGTCCAGCATGCTTGGCAACTCACAAATGAGTCACAATATCGTTTTTCCGCATATCGATACCTCCTCGCTATCAAGTAAAATTTGGTCGTGTACAATGGTCAGGGGCGCCCAAGCTTGGAGGCAGGAGGGGCAGCTGCCCCCTTGCCCTATTCGTACGATGCGCAGGAATTGTTTAATATCTTCTGAACCATTGATGATATTGCAAAAAAAAGAGAACAGTTTTGGATTCTCCATTAAATTTGGCACGTAATGTATAATTTTGATGACCAAAACCTTCTCTGGTGGGGAGCAATAATTTTCAAAGCTTAACTTACATTAATCGGCCTGACGTGACAACACAAATTTCACCAAAATTATGCGACCACGGACCGAAACTAAGTGTAATGCAAGACAAATACACAAATACATAGTGAGCGATCTATTTCAAACAAATAAGCACCTTGCATCTTGATATTTAGACATTAGGTGACCAAAGTCTAACAGAAGTAAAGTTCTGATGAACCTCATGTTTTACATGGCTAAGGTTCGGACGTAAAATGTAACACTTGGAAAACATGTTTTAGGGTATACATCAATCCAATACTGTTCGTGCTCATTTAAAAAGTAAGTAGTAAATTAACATGTAAAGTACCTTCAGGACACACAAACACCCAGCCTGATGCTTGGCAGCTTGCACAGTGTGCATTGCACACACTACAAAACTGTCAAACAGCAGTTACAAACAGTAAGCGACAAGGGATCTCCCATAGCTGATCGTTTTCTTCAAGCAACAAATTTTGTATATTATTGTAACAAGTTTTAAACAAAACAGCACCAGCCAAAAACGTCACGTGTAGTGGCCTAATTTTGCTTTCACAACGTAAACTTCACTAAGTCAGTGTTGGATTGGAGTTTTTCATCGAAAAATCGAAAAAGTTCAGAAGATATTAGTTTAATGATATCTGCTCTCAATAATATTTTTGTCTAATTTAAATGGACCGTTTACCTTAAAAATTATCTTTAAACATTGTGTAAATTTTGAAATTGCAGTACTTCGGTGTGTTGTTACGTGAGTTTTCTTGGATTTTCTTGAGTAAGACTTGAAAAACTTCAATATGTGCCCTCATTGAAAACCTTGCTCCAACTGCCTTTAGCACGTGCAGGCATCCCTGACAATGGGCATTACAATGAAATATGATAGTGCAATAATGCAACAAAAATATCATCGCACAAAATATAGCAAGAAACAAGAAAACACAAGCTAATATTGTTAAATGGTTAATGACTTATTTCAGTGTTGTGAACAAGCTCGATACGCCATAATTCTGCCTGAACAAAGTGCTCTTAGTAAATGAAAGAACATTACGTATAAGACCAGCAAGAACACAAGGAAAAACACCAGCCCCTCCAAGGAAGAACAACTGTGCTTCGTTAGGTGGCAGCAGTTCAATTCAAATGCATGATCTATTGCATCGAAAACAAATATCATGGGTCACAGCTAGTTATTACATTGCCATGGACATAAAAATACCAATTTAAGTAGCTTAAACAAGGAAGGAATACAACAAGAATGCCAAACAGTGCATGTCTTTACAACAAATACTGTAAATCTTGTCCTGCATGCCAAGCATGCTTCTCCAATTTGAAGTCTCATTTTGGAGACTGCTAAAGGACCTAGCGCACCATTTTAATAGACAACAGTAAATATTTCTTGTGTCTATAGCTTTTCCATAAAACAAGATTGGGACATAAAAGGCTTCTTTTTTAAGAAAATGTTAACAGGTTAAGTGCAAGACAAATTGAAACAGCAGTTAGGGAATCAACATCAAAGCTATCTCCCCCCAAAATGTGGTGAAAACAACCACACCAAAATAGTGTCAACGTGTACCCTGCTGGTGCCCCCCAATGCAATTGAGCAGGCGGCAAGTGACATGTAAACAGTAAACATGTAAGCCTAATATACAAAAACGTTATTTTACGAATATATAAATTCACAGACCATGAACTTTCAACTATTCATGTGACATTACTTGGAAGGAAAGGTGTCAAGCAGCAGTTGGAACGGCCTATCTCAAACTCGAGAGCTTGACCACTGTAACCCTACTTCTGTTTTAAGTAAAAATGTCCACCTTGCCTGCCTAAAATCTATCACAAGCCAATTATACAAGAAACATCTCACAAGGAAGATGGGTCAATACAAAGAAAATGTGCTTCTGTCCACAACACTACACTTTGGACAGTCATCCAAAACTAAAGAATCTTGTAAAATATGCCAGTGGGAAAAAGTTTTATATGTGAGAGTGACTTACAAAGTAAAAACTCAAAAACAGAGAACTTAACAACAAGCTGTCAAAAAGCTTCCTTCTCACTCAAATACTTTGAATTATTCTAGTACACTATCATATTTTGAGTAGCTGAGCATTGCTAGAGATTGCTTTTATTAACAAACTCCAACTTCATTTAGTTCCTCCAACAGCTCAAAGGATTAACATTCAATGATTACAACAGTGAAAACTACCACAATGCTTCAAGCTTTCTGTTGGAATTTAATTTATATAATTTTTGAGGTAAATTATACCAAACATTGACAAAGAGACATATGATTGCAGCTTCATAGCCCCTTTAGCATTGCCTAAGTAATATCATTTAACAAGTTACAACACATTCACATTAACACTGGAACACCAAAAATATAACAAGTGTCTTGAGGTGACAAGGCCAATTTGTCGAAACCTGAATACAAGTAGCAGTAGCATTCAGCTTGATTAAAAAAAGAACATTTACAAAACTACAAACAAAGTAGCAGGGATGCACATTTTTGATACTGACTGAAAATAAGTACTATCTTTTCATAACCTGAGACATACAAGTGGATAAATAATGAGGATATGACAGTGAAGTTTCACATATTTAAATCAGTACAACAAACATAGACTTGTATTTTGTTTTCATCTCATGAAGCCCAAGCCTCCAGTTCCTTCAATTCGTCGTCATCTTCAACTGGCTTTGCCTTTGCTTTGGCTGTTTTTGGAAGGATAAAAAATAATAACAACTAAAAACAAAAAAGCAACAAATATGCTCATGAGGTTATTTGTGCATTAGCAACAAACATTCAAAATATCAAATTCCTAAATCGGTGTTCTAATTGAACTGGACAGTTAAGGAGAAAGGCTGGTTGTTTCACTATTTGAAACACATGTCCAATATATGATAATAATCAGTCACAAATTAATTCTGTACTAAATTATAGTAAAATACAATACAATGGTCATTTACATACCTGGTTGTGGTAATTCAGTGTCGGGAACTGCCGGTAGATCTGCTGTTGTTCCAATATTTAGCATTTGTTCATCCAAGGATTCCTGCTCAAGTTCATTGAGCTCAGCTTCCAATTCATCCTATAAATGGCAAAGAAAATAAAAACACATACTTATAGTAAGGAGCACTTATATCTACTGTGTACAGTCAATAGGCAATGGCAAGTAAGCAAACTACCTCTGACAGAAACCTGCAATTATTTACATTTTCTAATTGTCTAAGGAGCTTAACTAAACCTTAAACTTGTTCCTTATAATTACAAACCATGCCTATAACAACACTGTAGGTCAAAAAGTGCTGTATTGCTAATTACCTCATCAATGTCCTGCCCAAATGATGATGCACTTGAGATAGCCTCTGATATCTCATTAGCGAGCTCAGTCTGTTCTTGAATATCATCCATCATGTCATGTACATCATCAACATCCCTAAAAATAAACATAATACTCTACAGTTTCCTTAATATACCTACTTGCAGAAGACGGAAATTTAGATATAGATACACAAGGGGATGTTTTGGGACATTTTGTAGAGGATGGTCACACTTGTGAAACAAGAAAAGGGAAAGCTTTTTGCAATACAAGATAGACAGATTTCTGCCTATTAGTCTTGACAAATGTAAAGTGGTCAGCTAGTGTATAGGATTTCACTTAGACATCTTGTGTCTGTTGTAGTGAAGTATTAATTGTTTGTTGTCTCCATGTTATTGTCACCTTTCATTTGTTTGTATCTTTCTTGTTTGTCACCAAGTGGCACATTGTGTATAATGTAGGTAACTTGCAAATTAAACTAAACTCATTTTAATTCTGTAGAGCAAAATGTAACTGCACATTTCTTTTGTCAGTTTGTGCTTGTTTTCCTTCAACAGATGCGAGAATACAACCCTACTGAGGGTCTTTACGAAAACAATTATCACTGGCACTGCATGCAAGAAAAATTATCTACTGTGACATATTATCCTCCTTTTCTGTCGTAATAACAATAATAATTACCACAGCCATAATAAACGTAGACATTTCAGTTACACTAGAACACCAAATAGTTAAACATGAACCCCATAAAATCTAGCTGCATTATAATATTGAAACAAGTGGCATAGCTTAAGCTACAATACACCAAGATCATTCTTTGGACATTGATATGTTATGTGTTAGGGTAGTAATATTAATAATATATTAAAATAATAATGCTGGACGTCTAGAAATCAAGGATACATATCTACTGATGTGATCAGTAACTATGATTCTTAAATACATGCACAGTAAGGTTGTTAAGAGTGAGGCAGGTCCTCATGGCCATCAATGGATACATTGTAAATAACAGAATTTTAAAATTTTGAATGCTTTTTTGTTAGATTTTGAGTCTATAGTACAGTGCAATATCTATTGTGATTGACTTCTGGAAGCCAAAGGCAATACATGGTAAGAATGTAAACGAACTCCGGTACAATTCTTTATACTCTATGGAAAACTTGAATGTATATCAATAATAAATACCCCTCCTTATAAGCAAGTTTACCTCACTACTAGAATAAAATCAACCCAATGGTCATTATATGAAAATAGAAAAAGTTTAAAGGTACACATAACTGCGAGAAAGAGAAGAACATATACTGAAAGACACTTGATGGTTGTGTGATTTAAAAACTTTCAAATAAAACCAACCAGTTTACTGACAATGCATACAGCTAACAAAAATATACAGTCAATTAGATCATAGAAAAGATTAACTCATGAAAAATCTGCATAAGAGATTGTTTGAAATATTGACACAATATAATCCTGTTACAATGTAAGAGCTCAAACAAGGTCAAAGCTCATTTTAAAGTTTATATTTTAAAACCTTACAGGGTCAAGCTTGGTTTTATCAATACAATAGGCAGTGCAACAAAAAACAAAGCTTCATATTTTCAGGACTCTGATGGGGCCCAAACCTTAGGGTAGTTGTCCTGGCTACATCTGCTCTTGACAGTCCTGAAGCACAAGTACATTTATATAGATTACTTATCTAACTACAATTTGCAGAGCCTACTTGCACTTTATACTGCAAAGTTGTACATGTTGAACCAGGGGCGGCTGGGAGGCAAAAAAGTAGGTATTAGACCAAAAAAGTTGTGTCACTTTGCTCACAAATTTTTCATAAAATCCAGCTAGGAGTTTAAGGATGGAAGCTCCCTTAAAAATACGCAGATCTTCAACGTAAAAACCTCCTGATCTTACCCAAATTACTATCTGATAATGAATATAAACATGAACATGAAACAAATTACTACTGATTTACTTACAACTATAAAAGAAACAAGCGATCTATCAAGCTATTGTTTTAAAAAATGTCCAAATCTATTTTTTGCACGTCATAGTTGTTTCTTCTTTGACATGGTGCAATTCTGTTTCCATTCCTTTTTTAGTTTCATTTACTTTTTTCAAAAACGAGGTTGCTAAATCTGACAAAAAATGGTATTAGACTAATACCTTTAATAACACCTCCAGCCACCACTGTGTTGAACTAATTACCCTATGATCCTAACCATGATATTTACAGTGTTGTACTAATTACCCTATCTGATGTCTTCTAAACAATTTTGCCATACACAATATTTCTCACAAAGCTTCAGTTGATCAGTGACATATTGTGCTCTGTAACAAGCTCTTTGGATAAAAACAATCCAAAACAGGAAACAAAACAACAAAACACCATGTTGTCATTAAAAAGAAAACAACACAATTCAGGCAAAATGAAAGGTCAGCTTCATTTTATACTTATTAATACCTATTGCAAAACACCATGACTTTGGTTTCTACATATTCCTGTAGAGCATTCACTACACAGGATCCCAATTATGCTGCTACATTACTTTTGTTAAAGCCCAAAACTGTCAACACATAAGATTGTTCAACATGAATCATGGAAAGCAAATTGACCATAGTATATATATATACCTTGATGTCTGCTTAAATCTGTTATATAATACAAAACAGTCCATTAATACATAACTTCACGACATATGATTTCAGTGTAAAATGAGCCAAATGTCTGTTGGGACAGCCCAATACCCTACGAAAGCATGAAAGCACAACAATGATGTAACAGTAGAATGACTGTTCCTTTTACAAATTGGTTTCACAAATACCCTTAAAATGTTTTGTTAATGTACGCTATAAGGGGAAAATAAGATCAAATCTCCAAATATAAAAATTATATAAGTATATATATACTTACAATTGTTTATGAGCTCCTTTCAAAGCCTTTGCAGCATAACCCATTGTTCTTAAGACTTCAGTATTTGTGTTTGCATTTTCAAGTGCTTCCCTTTGGAATTCAATAGTTGAAAGTGTACCATCAATCTGTCCAAGTTGCTTTTCTAGTCTCTTTTTCCTTTTCAATGCCATCAAAGCAGCTAACAAAGTTACATAAACAGAAACATTTTTTTTACAAAATTCAGCAGGTATTTATGTGTAGTATGTAGACATACTCTAGTGTTTTTATGCTGATTGAAAAATAGCAACTTTACCCCTTTTTATGTTACTTCATTTTCCATTACTACTTACATTTCTCATGACAAAGTAGGGTTCTCTTTCTACTACAACATACAATCAAGCATTTGCTGCTATATATACTAACATAGCTGAACTAGAATCTGAGTAAAAATGAAAGGGTAAATGAGTAAATATTTTCTAGGTCCTGTAAGAAAGGATGAAATCAAAACTCAGTAGTGCTCATATTATAAATTCAATACATTGTGTTTTTGACTTTGTACATTGCACACATTAAATATTTCGTAAACAAATACCAAGGTGCAAGCCTTTCTGTTTAAAGTGTGTAATTGAATGCACTTGGAAGCAATTACTCACTCTCCTCGCTCTTCCTGGATCAGATGACCAGGCACCTATGTGAAAAATGTTTGATAAAAATTATGCACCTGGTTGAAAAAGTCACAAGGTGGATGATGTGTAACTAACCTGTAAAAAAACTCTACAAAGAGACCTGTAGATGCAAAAGCAATAACTAAGGATGATCACAGCAAAATTCAGTTGCACAGGGTTTTCCACTTGGTTGCCAGTAGCTTATAGACTGGGCCAGCTGCAATGCAGAACCTCTATCGTAAATGTGTAATTCAACAACGGATACATAGGGGCTTGGGCCTTACAGATACATCAAATCATTCAACAACAATAATTGTCAACAAGACTTTTTCAGAGTCGTCTGTAAGTTATGAACTAAAGACAAGGATTGAAGGATTAACTATACCTATTTGGACAAATACCACTACCAAAGTGAACGAGGCCATTGTCATACAACACCTACATCTAGTAACACATTGTATTAAAACTGCTGCTTGATCTGGCAAAAATTCATTTTCCATTACTACTTACATTTCTCATGACAAAGTAGGGTTCTCTTTCTACTACCACATACAATCAAGCATTTGCTCCTATATATACTAACAAAGCTGAACTAGAATCTGAGTAAAAATGAAAGGGTAAATGAGTAAATATTCTCTAGGTCCTGTAGGAAAGGATGAAATCAAAACTGAGTAGTGCTCATATTATAAATTCAATACATCGCAACATTGACACGTAAATGCCAAAGCAAGCTGTGCCTAGCCCAAGATTCTAATACGATACTGCAAACTTAGATCTAAACAACGATGGGTACAGGCTGTCGATATTAGAGTTGCCAATGGATATGCTTTAGGTACTGGGAGGAAACCATATTTTCCTTACCTAGGTATAAACGATCTACCTGTTTAAAAGAATCCGACTCACGCCCTCAAGAAGCTGTCGAAACCAGCATCGTTTACGTCTATTTAAACTTTCCGCGTTTCAGATTCCTAACATTTAAGAAGTTGAAAAGGTAAGTTTTCCTTTATCACAGGATAGGCTGAAACTTTACGACTAAGTGTTTGGGTTTTTTGCTTTTCTATTATTCAGTATTATAGCGATGACCGTGATTACTGTCGAGCAGTGTTAAGCAATGCCTTAACGTATAACCAGTGTTGCAATACACTACAAAAGTACCACTGATAAGGAATTAAAAGCAGCGACTCCACATTAAATTACTTTAACATTATGATTCAAAACGACTTAACTATTTACCCCTTTTATTTTTAGTTCCATGTTTCTTTGCGAGTATTAGCTCGTCTTGGATCTTCTTTTCGAGATAGTCGGATTTTTTCTGGAGCAGCTCCTCTGTCGTTCGCAGTTTCTGTATAGCATCTTGAGTCGATGGCGGCTCGTCCTTCTTGGATGATCCAAAGATTCTAGCAAGTGCACTCATCGTTGAAGAGGTCGATTGTTGTTCTCAACAAAGTGTATCGAGTATAGAGCAATTATTAAACGCAATTTTAGCAGTAATATTCGTCTATCACCAGGAAAAACGCACGGAGACTGCTTCTTGTTGTCATTAAGTTCATTGCAAACTCAGATTGGAAACGAGTTTGCCAAAGTGATTGTTCATCAAAATATTTTGAGACAAAGAACAGAAAATGATGTCATATTCTGAAGGCGAACAATAATTCAGTCCTGTGACTTTGCACGACAGACAAACGATTCTTCCCGACGTTAATCGTTAATAATACGATTCTTTCTGTTAGACTATAAATTTAATGAACTAGTCTGCATTATATTGAAATATGATACCACTTTAAAACATCTGTTCTTCCTCTCAATGTTCTTTGTATGTAATATTAGGATGTAGTATTTGTATTCCTATGTATGGGGATGGAAGTTACCTTTATTGGGCATTTAGTGGGAATGAGAATTTTTGTCCTCCATTTTCCTCTATTTTCTTTTCTGGACAGTCAGAGGCTGACATAAGATTGCTGCGGGCAAAGTGGATGAGCCTTGCCAACGGGGGCAGTCATTGTCTAGGGTACGTTGTTTGGAAATTTTGATTTCAGTGGGCTTCAAAAGGCCTAATTTTGATATTTAAAAAGCGAAAGCAAACCTTGTAGAGAGACATATTCTCTAGACACCGCGAAAATTCAGCAATTGTGGTAATAATAACTGATACTCCAGAGGCTGTTGGCAACTGTACTTGAACTTGTAATGTGTTTTGTTTCTTAAAATGTGTTAAATAGAACATGATACATATATAAAATTAATGGTCTACACATTTCCGTCTGCCAAAGTTAAGTTAAGACAGAAATCAGGTAGTGTCGGAACTTTCTTTGCATACTCTTGAGAGCAGCATATATGACATGGTTATCTGGAGACATGGTTATCCACAGAGAGAGTTTTGTGTAAAAGCTTTCGATGAAGATTTACTTTTTGACGATAGCTGTTCTACATGTGTACAGAGTCAGTCACTACAAATTTGCAGGAATTAGACGAAAGTATGGTTACTCTCTATGGTCGAAGACCTACATCACAACATTCTTTTGGCATCCACTTATTTTGAAGGACAAATTTCCAGAGCAAAGTCCAAACATCTTAATTTCTTTGTTATGCTACCGACCGATCATGAATAATTTTACCATAGCCCTTATTCAAGTGACTGGTACTTTGAGTGACGAGATCATCGTATTTCAACTGGGCAATTCAGAGACAACATTTTCGTAGTTCGCTTTGGGTGGCCTAATAACACTTGATTGGGAAGTCATCAGCCTCTCTTCGTTCATGTAACTTCTCGCTGAAAAAAGCTAAACGAATACGTCTCATCCACATTTGTTGGTCACCCCATGACGTTTCCTGCTACGAACAATACTTCACTAATTTGGAGAACAAAAGTTACACCAAATAAAGATCTCTCTCCTTGAGGATTTCATTTCTGAAAAGATTCCAAAGGGATCCTTACCAATGGCCGGTTCAGCAGGCATTACATTAACGGCCATAAAAAATTAACTAAGATTGTTGCATTTGATAGATTTTATTGCCTACTTAATCCTGTCCTATTTTTAACACAGTACACAAAACGCAGCCAGTGTCAATAAGGTTCAATAAGCGAGCAGAGCGTATGTGTAAGCTAGATGAAGAACTTCGACATACTAAACAACTAGACCGTGATATAAAAATTCCAACGATATATCCTTTCATAAGAAATCTCTAAAACAGCTTGAGATATCTCTGACCTTATAATCCGTCAAAGCTAAATTACATTCATCTTAATTCAAAAGTAAAAACATTCCTGGAAAGCAACTGCCAAACTGTAGGTTTGAGAAGCTTATCTGGAAGCCAATAAAACTTTCTATAACATTAAAAATGCTGTGGAGCACAATAGAACAATATAGAAGCTTTTAGAAGAAAATAGATGCAAATGGAACGTGTAAATATTGAATCAGAATTGTTCCTGCAAGACATAGAAAGTTTCTAGCAGGTTCTAGACATATAGACATTGTTCTATTATGTACCAGTACAGTCTGGTACATACGCAATGCCAGGAGAAGATACGCCACTTCAGACTTCTAAAAAGTGGTAGTAGATTTTGAAATACTCGATATCCACAGATGAAAAATTTTCCTAACTTGCTCAGTTGGGTCATCAAACTGGTTCATTCTTGCATTTCGGATCTAAATTTCTGGCAAGACATATAACTTGAAAAGGTTAAATTGTCGAATAACTTTAAATTGTCTGCTTTGAACGCAGGCTAAGTCACTAACAAATAGTATATTATGAAAGCACTTCGAGCTTTTCCTGTAATGTCGATTATTTTCTAGTCAAATTGTTTACAAATATGTCATGCCTTTGGAGGTATTTGACTTCGAAGCTGCAGTTTTTGTTACTCATGTTTATACAGTATGCGTGAATTAAGAGTGTGTGGCTTTTTGCATCGTTGCTGACGATCAAGTTCTGAACATCGCGGATTCGAGGAAGAGCGTTACTTACCGTGCGCTGATGACATCAGACCCGCCGTTTTGCAAGCTCCTGCAGCCAGACCCGGTCAAACTCGCGACCCCCAGCTTTCAGCACCGAGCACCAAGCTGCTCTGTCAACAACCATGCCTTCCAAGTTGGCGTGTTCAGTGCTGAATGCTGTCATGTCCCTCTTGCACACGTCGGAAAATTTTAGCTTTGGACGACCGATGTTGACTTTGCCGAGTTTTCACCGTATAGAATGTCTTTCCGCAAGTGACCGTTTTGATTACGTCCAACATGTCCGAGCCACCTTAGTCGTCGGTGCTTCAAGATTGAAAAGATGCCAAGCATGTTGGTGCGGTCCAAAACTGACTTGTTGGTCACGTGGTCTTTCCAAGTGAGATTTAGGGTGCAACGGAGGTTACGCGTGTGGAAAGAGTTCAGTCGACACTCCTAACTGGCATAGGTTACCCAGGATTCCCAGGATTTACAACAGGGAGGAAAGCACACAGGAGGAGTAGTCTTGGATGGTGAGGCTTCTGCCAAATCTTTTGTTAATTTGTTGTCACCATTGATCCCAGGTAGGTGAACTTTTCGATATTTTCTAGGTGAGTGCCGCATATTATGATATGGTCAGGAGTTTTCGCGCCTTATTTCAGGACCTGAGTCTTGTTTAGAGAGATGGCGAGACCTTAGTTGTTGCATTAGACTGTGAAGCAGGATGCAAGACGTTGGAGGCCTCGAGGCTGTCAGAGACCATATCCCCAACATCCGCAAACAACAGTTGACAGACCAGAACTTTTCTGACGATGGTTTTCTCTATTAGACGGGCGAGATTGAAAAGCTTTTCATACTTCTGTGTATGCAGATAGATGTCGTCCTCTGTATCGGAGAAAGCAGCATGCATAAGCAGGGAGAAAAAGATGCAGAACAATCTCTGGGCGAGCACGCATCCCTGCTTGACTCCATTTAGGATCCCGAATGCTGCCGAGTTTACCCTGTCCACTTGTACAGTACTTTTGGTGTAACAAAATAACCAGGGAGAGGAGCTTAGGAGGGCATCAGAATTTTTACAGGAGTTTGAAGAGGTCTTCACGGTCGACCGTATCAAAGGCTTTGGGTAATTGAACAAAAGCAATGTAGAGCGGGTAGCTCTTCTCGAGGTTCTTCTCTTGCAGAAGGCGAAGTGAGAAAATCATGTCATTCATGCCCCGTCCTGTTCTGAGGCCACACTGACTTTTCGGGAAGATCGGGAAGAACTTCCCTGTGAAATTGAGGCGCGAGATGCCTTGGTATTCATTACAGTCTGGCGCTATATTTGTTCTTAAATAGTGTGATTATGATTGAGAGTCTCATTTCTCGTGGTAGCTCACCAGTGTGCCAGTGGTTTAGGAGCAGCTCATAACCCCCATTCTTTAGAATCTCGCCTAGTATACAATCACATCCGATAGTTTTCCCAGTGGACATTGTAAGCAGGCAGTTCCGGAGCTCCTCGAGAGATGTCTCTATATTGAGGGCCAGGAGTGGAGGGTGTGCGGGCGATGCATTTATAGGAGCACCTGTAACTGGCTGGCTACAAAAGAAAGGTTTGCTATATAGTGCTCAACCCAGCGATTCTTTGTAGGCTCTGGCCCTCGATCAACACACCATCCTTGCATTTGATAGGGGCAGGCTTTTTTTCAGTTGTGCCCATCACCTTTTTGCCTTCGTATACGTTACAAATGTTGCCATGGTCGTGTGCTGTTTGAATGCCTTCAGATACCGAGCAAAACCACATTTGAGCTGGTTCTGGTGGTACGTTGGAGACCTGCCTTGGCCTTCCAAAGGCTTTCAAGATTCCTGGGAGTTTGATCCCGCCTATAGTACAAGAGGCAGGAGTGCTCTTTTATTTCCACCGAGTCGATGCGAGAGCAGAAGTGTCCTTCCCTTTTTATTCCGTGCGGAACGCCTGGATGTAGTTGAGGTCTCCAAGCTTGTGCGGTGCACTAAGAGACCTTTTCGGCAAGCAACAGCAGTGTCCGCGGTTTGGAATCCACAACAGCGGGACTTGTGGTTGCTCGGCATTTGACCAACCGCTGGGCGTCTTCGTTGGGTACTTATGTGAAGGGTTTTAAGGAACATGATCATGTACTATAATCTCTAAGTATCCATGACCCATAAAACTTTTCTCGTTTTAAGTAAATATTACGTAGATAGTTGAACATTTTTATCGTGAGTCAGTTATACGGATTATCAAAGTAAGTGGCCAGATGTGTTTTATTATAGCGAGACCTCAGTGGAATTGTTTCTTTAGATGTCGTCTTGATTGCTGCAACCTTAGCTCGTATGACTCGAGTGTTGCCGAGTGAAGTCCTACTCAGCTATCCAAATACGCAATATTTGAAATATTTCATATTGATGTTTATTTCAGAAATGGTCTGTTTGTTGGAAATAGTTGCTGAGAAACTAAGCTGATGTACAAATAATAGAATATGTTGAACTTGATTGAGAAATGATCCAGACAAAACAACAGTACCGTCGAGGAGGGGGGTAGCCAGCGTAGTTACCAGAGCTCCAGAACCTTTGGGGCTCGGAAGAAAAAAGGCATGAAATTAGCCTTGATTTTATATTGATTTGTTTTGCTGAAGACGTTAGTTTACTATTTTCTGTTAGAAGCTTAACTGAATCGGTGAGATTTTGGAGAGCATTGCCATCTTAAAGTTAAATCTTCAACTGTGTATCGGGGCATTTAACAGGCATATTTGAATATACATGATATGCGCTAGACTTGCACTGTAGTACAACAATCATTACCAGATTAAAAGTTCCGGATTAGTCCACTCCTTATTTCGTCTACAAAATATGTAATAAGTTGATCTAATGATGCATCCAATTATTTTTCTTAATAGATAGTCCGAGTTGTCAACCTTTAATTGTTTGAACATGGCCATAATTGATTTACTGTTGCTACA
>JANTCA010078060.1:0-14834 GCA_024741275.1 Chironex yamaguchii
TGTTTGTTCTATAAAAGGTCCATGTATGCAAGTTAGAACAGTTTTCTGAAGAAGAATTATTCGAAACGTTAAAAAGTTTCGAATAATTCTTCTTCATAAAATATGTACATATATATATATATCTTTATATATCTACTATGCCAAGGTCTCAGATTGTATATATCAAATATATATTTCATGTATAAACATATACTTGTTTACAAGTTAAAATTTACTTGTTATATGTTGACTCATGTGGGACTTAAACCCAATGCTGGCTTATGTTGGCAAGCACCAAGCTATATCACTTGTGAGGGAAGTGAAACTTCCAAAAATGCTACACTGGTTTACCACTGGAGGCCACATTCCTTTTAAGTACAGCTAGTTAGATGTTAGTTGGTAACAATTATCCTAGTTTGGTACATATCAGGCCTGGAAATATTAAAGCTTATTAAATATATGTTGAAGCCTTGCTGGAACTCACATACCTGAAGATTCAAAATTGGTCCACCACAATGATGAGATCTGGTATTGATAAAAATAAAGGCTACATATCTGTAGCTATACAGATAGAAATAAGTCACCAATTTTTTATTTTCTGCAAGTATGTTGATGCAAGTATTTTTAATACCTTTCCATCTGTCTTGTGTGCTTTGATGATTACATAATTTAATTGTTTTCTTTAAAGTGTGATTCTTCAGAACTTTGTACGATATGACACTATTTGATGCTACATGTATTAGAACTCTCTATGTGCATTAGAAGGTAATGGTTAACATTAGCCATTCGTGTAGCCAACCATTACACAATGAGGATAGGTTCAATGTGATGTTTGATGTGTTCTAAGATAACATTCAATCCTTAGCTTCTTTTGCTTTCTATCAAAAACCAAGGTGAACATCCACCATTTAGAATTAAAGCATGAATCCACTTAGCCTGTCAAGTTCCATTACGTTGGTGATGACTCTTGTGATGACTATTGTGCATAAACTGTCTCCAATGTTTACAGTCCTTCACATCTTCCTTCAGCATTGCAGTCATTTGCCCATCATTTCCTTCATGCCATCAAGGTATCTTTGTCGTTGTCTTCCTTTCCTTGTCTTCTCCATTTGCACATTGCCACCATATGATTCTTTTCTAGACTGTTTTCCTTTCTCATCACATGACCAAAGTATATCGTACTATGCTTTGCTATATGTGCTTCTAATTTTACTTTGGGTGCTATTCTTTCAATCACTGATTTGGTGGTTTACCTTCTAGTCCATTGGACCTTTAGCATCTTGCTTTTTGATTGGCTGCCATACATTGCTATTTGAAAATCGGTTTTTCCACCATTTTGATTTTGGAATTTTTGGACAAGTCATTGCTTTTGAAGAGTTTCTTCAGGCTTGTTAAAGCTCTTCTTGCCTTGCAGAGCATACACATAATTTCTTCTGATATCCCCCAACTTCATAGATTTGACTTCTGAGAAAGTTGAATGACAGTACCACCTTTAACCTCTCTTGAATTCCTTCACATCATCTGTTGTCGTAAGCTTTATTTTTATTTATTGTCTTTTTATTGTCTAGATATAAGTCAGCTTGAGCACTGTGAGTTTTCCCTTTCCTGAGTATAGTAGACTTTTCAAGACAAAGACACCTTCAGTCATGAGTGTGGTGTCATCAGCATATCTTAAGTTATTTATATTCATGGCTGCAATTCTCTCCTTGTAAGGTTCTAGTCAACTTTCAATTATTCTAACACCTTAGACAACAACATAACACCTTACTGCAGTGGTTAATGAGAGCAATAATCTTATTGTTTATATACTCCATGATGTCTCCTTTCTTGGGTAGAGGTAAGTAAACTGACCGTTTCCAGTCCTTTGACCATTCTAATGTTTGCCAGATTTCTTGGCAGAGCCTTTTAGATGTTTAGGATAATCCGTACAACTAGCCTTAATACGTTCAATTGGAATTTCATTAACTCTTGGTGACATTTTTATTGGCTGCTGCTTGAACTTTTCTGATGTTACTTGTAATTCTGTAATAAACTCTATGGACGTGTACATATCATTCATGGTGGGGTCTCGTTGGTAGAGTCCATGTGTGTATTCTTTCCACCTAGCTTTTATCTGGTCTCTTTCCGTCAAAATATTTCTTATCTTTCAATTTCATGACTCCCAGCCTCACATTGATTTTACCAGTCAGCCCCTTGCTATTCCTTACAAGCTCACGTCTGTGCCTAGCTGCATTGTGAGCTTTCAAGATCTTGCATTCCCGAATAAAAAAAACATTTTGTCTCTTTGGCTAGGTGCTGCAATTGTCAGTTCAAAAGTTTGTAGTTTTGTGAGCTTTGATCTTGCATTGCCTTTTTCCAGTCTTGTTCCAGCTTGCTAGACAACCATTTAGAACTCTTCTTGGCCCTTGCTAATGGTATGGTTTCTTTGTTGTCTCACTTATAGTTGCCTTCATGTCTTCCCATAGCTTTTAAGGTCATCCTTTTATGTGGAAGAAGTTTGAACCTGTTGGAAACACAGTGATAGTGTAAGGCTGTTTAAATTATAGTTCTTTGGTGTTATTGGCTTGTTTGCTTTCTTAAGCTTAATTTTTGATCGGTAATAAGCAGCTCATGGTCAAATCCACAGTCAGCACCAGGAAGAATCTTTGTGATGTGCATCATGGCTCTCTACCTTTATTTGCAAAGAATGTAGTCATTCTAATTTTGATATTGTCCTCTAGGTGAAGTCCAAGTATACAAGTGTCATTTTGGTTGTTTAAAGCACATATTTATAACTGGCATGTGATTTTCAATGCAGAACTGAACTAATCTGTCTCTGACTTCATTTTGTGTTCCTAATCTGTATTTATCAGTAACATTAGATGTTGTTACATAACCAATGTTTGCATCGATATCGGCCATTATTATGATTGTATCTTTCTTCTTTCCATTTCAGTCACTGATTCTCATAGTCATAATAGCTGTTCAGACCGTTTCTGAATTAACAATTTCTAGCTTCCAGTTGGACATATTCCTCACATTCCATGTAGTGATACTGTGCTTGTTGGTAAAATGCACTCTGCTATCAGCATTTCTGACAACTTTAAGTGAAAGCCTCCCTGTTGGGTGCCCAGTTCCATCATTCCCCAGTAGCATGAGGGGTGTCTTAAAACCTCGAGGACTCGTCTTCCAACACCATATGTTCTTTTCATGTTCTTGTCATTGTGCATGATATTGTCATTGGTTTCTTTAATGCAGTACTCTGCTAATTTGGGCAGTGCCCAACTCACTAGGATGTGAGGCCTTCATTGTTGTCCAAAGATCATCCACTGACAGCACTTCATGTTGCTGCTGTTCAGCACTTCCTTATTTCAGCCATAGTTGGAGTGGATGGCCCTTTGGTCTGGCTAAGCTCCGCTGGCCAGGTGAAGCCTGGTGGGGAAGCTAGCTTAGTCACCGACCACCCAAGCATGTGACAGGTAACACCAGGTTACATGTTACTAGAGGCAGATCGATCAACCTGACCTGGCACTTAGTCACAAGGTCTATTTTAGATTACTATCAGGTGTGCAAACTTTGAAATTTATCTATTTAAAAGACATTCCTAACTTGTTTGTACATCCTTTGTGTGCAAAATGGAAGTGTGTATTATAAACATAATTATTGTAATTCCTTGAATATTTCCTGCTTGAATAACTTCCTATGGACCTTATATTGAGGGCATATGTATCACAATTTGTTACAATTTATCATGAAAACTCCGTTTTCAATAGATTTAAGAACAATAACACAGCTGTTTTGGTTATTTGAGTGATCCTTTCAATGCACACATTTTTATCATGTTATGTTACCAAGCACTTGAGTAAAAGAATTCCATTGAGATTGCTTCTTATATGATATATTTATCCTTGATAACTGAGTTGAGCATTGATTGTTTTTCTTGATTATGCTGCAGTATGATGTGGCGTAGAATGTAGGTGATGTATATGGTGGTCTGTTTGATGATATGCTGAACAGGAACCTTAGTGAACCTTTAAGATTAATTAGTGGTGAGACTAAGCTGCTTATTAATCTGTCTCCTATTGCTGCTTGAATGCCTCTCTCTCTCTCTCTCTCTCTCTCTCTGTGTATATATATACAAATGTATAAGAGACAACAAAGGGTAAATATGTTACTTGGAGTTTCATGCCACCACTGATGATTTTAAAACAAATGGGATGTACATATGTAAATATGTAAACATATACAAAGATTTTGGTATGCATTAGTATTTTTTATTATATTAGTCAATCCATTAATTACTCGTGCTAGTGGGTGTGTTTTGGATAGGTTGGTCTTTTAGAACAAATCACTAATGTTCTCAGTGAAGAAATGCACATTATGTATTTGTTATTTCCTTTTGTAAAATCATCTATTTACTGCATATATTTTTTTTATCTATGTATTCTTGGTTATATTATACATCCAACCAGATGTATTACCTCTTTGCTATAAAACTAGCTGTTTTAGCTGGTTTGAACACATTTTTTAATTATAACTATTTCTTCTCTCAGTCTGTCCCGACATTGCTGTTAGATTATCTTCCACGTACGCTTCCACTCTTGATGATTTTGTGCCACTCACTTCCCATCTTATGCTCTATTTCATCGCTTCACCCACGCTTATAACTATAGGCCATTTAACTTCTTTTGAGGCAATGTTTGAAATAATATTTTTATGTAGTGTCTCTTTTATTCATCCAGGTTGTTTAGTCAATAATTATACAAAAATAAATTATGTTATATACTTGACGATATATTTTATATATGTGCTTATGTTCTTTGTTATGGCTTATGGAAAGACAAGTGCTTAAATAATAAAGTTTATGTGTTTCTTTTTTGATAGGTATAAGTTTGTTAATTAGATATTAGCTTATTGTGGAAATTTCAGATGAGGCCCAGAAAATGAAGGAGTGGTAAATTGTGTTAGATGGTGTATTGAATGTTGTAACAGATTTTGCTCATTGGTGAGACACTACACTGGGACATGCTAATTCTGCTTCTCGTGCATATAATCTCAGGTATGTGAAAGCGTGTCTTTGCTTCAGTGCGGATTGGCCATTTGATGAAGGTTCTTTTACATTCTATGTATCGATTAAAAATTGAGAACAATTAAATATCGGAAGACAGTTGAAATTGAGCAACTTGCAAAATGTTTCAATAAAACTGAGCATTCATATTTTTTTGATTAAGAGACTGCAATAGCTCTGTTCCCTATGGTTGTGGTGATGTGTAGTATCTTTTCTGTTTCAAGTTGGATGAGGGAATGAGTACAGTTTATCTTCATCATCTTTGTTTCTGGCAAGACCTTTCGAGTAATCATTGTGTACATACTCACAACAGGCAATGGTGGCATGCTACCCAGGAAAAGGCACACATTATATTAAACATGTAGATAACCCTACTGGAGATGGACGATGTATAACCACACTGTATTATTTGAACAAGGATTGGGATTGTGAGGTAAGGTAACTTGCTTGTTTTGTTTTTTTTTATCTTTATATAAAGATTTCCTTCTGTTTTATTGATGATGACAGTGAATTTTGATGAGTACTGTGTTTAAATTTAGCCCTGTTTAAATACATAGTATACCATTGACAAATTAGTTTATCATGTTATGATTAACATTTTTTCATATGTGTTTTGAGAAATAGCTTGGGTTGTTTTCAAAGAAGTGTTATCATTAACCGTTCCATCTCTAGTCCCATCTCTAAATTGCATCATTCAAATTATTTCCCTCAAATCACAGTCTTACAACCATGGTAGTGTTGTCTACATATCTGATATTCTAAATGCAACTTCCACCAATAATTTTACCTGATCTGTCTTCCAACTCACTTTAAACTTTACCCGTTTAGGTTCATATTGCCTAGAGATTAAGGCAAGCGAACTCTCTCTGCCCAAGATTGTGGTCATTCTCCACTTGCCCATATGTCATCAAATGATGGCAACATATATGCCAGGTGGAAAACTAATAAAAATAATAAGGTGGGTAATTCTCAGAGGAAGAGACACGGCTTGAAGTTATCAAACTTTTTTCTGAACATTTCACCAAATGCTTTTGACATCTTCAGAGGAGTAATGAGTCCGACACACGCTTAGAAAATATAAAACATTCATGTAGCAGAACAACATGAAAGAGAAATGGATTGTGTAAGAGTGAACAGACATTAACAAACTATTAACAGGACAATAGATAAGCCGGATTCGTAGTGTGAATTACTTATTCTTGGAACTGCTGTTTTATCTATCGAGTAGTACATTTTTTCAACCATTTGTTAACTTGATTTATCTATGGTTTATCTAGTACATTTTTGCCTATCCCACAAACAATGATCTTCAAGGATATTGGTTCTCTTATAGTGATACAGGTTACAAAATCATGTCATCTTAAAGACACCTCTGAGAAACAATGTTCCAGTAGCTCAGTTTCCAGTGCATTCTGCCTGGGTAGTAGAAAGTCATTGGTTCAGTCCCCAGCCTGGACATAGGATTTGTTTCTCAGAATTCTGACAACTTAACTTTCATTTCTACATATCACAAACATTGATAACTCAAAGGACATAGTACTGTGGCTTGCTATCAATGTGTGATGTATCCTTCATATCCAATGATCTCACATTCTGTGGTACACTAACAGTGGATAGAATTCTTTCAAGTAATCTACCAGCAAAGTGAACAAGGAAAGTTCCCAACTTAGCTTCCTTCCATTAGCTATTACTTTTGTCATTTTAATGTTGACTCTCAAGTTTATTTGAATTAAAACTTTTAACTAATTCAGAAACCGTAAGCTGAACAGTAGGTATAAAGCAATTCTTCTGGACATTCTGATAAATTTTTTCTTGATAATGCTTGCAACACTGTAATCAGTAACAAAGGGCTTTACACTGAACCTTGATGCAGGCCTACATGATCTAGATAGGTTTAGCTCAGAGAACAAGTCTTACCAACCGTCTGAATCTAACATTCTCATACTCTACAAGTGTAGGCACTCTTTCTATCAGGTAATAAACAACTGAATCAAGTTGACCTTTCGGATTATCTTAGAATTGATAGTTTGTCACATGTTGCCTATAATGCCATCTTTCAACTAAGATGTGCAGCATCAAGAAGAATGTGATCATATGTACATCGTCCAACTGGATTTCAGTCTTGAACCACTAGCCCATAGAATCATACAAAGCAATGACTAAGGAATCATCTTCCCAAGTAAAGTAAGTCAGCTGAAGAGGATTATGCACTCACAATCTTCCACACTATGCTGGAAACTGGATTTGATTTCTAGTAAAAGCCAAATTTCTAGCAAACGCATTGGAGCTAAGACTTGGTTCCTCTTGTCACTTTGAATTCACTGGTGAGCAGCACTGATGAGCAGCAATAGAGAGCCAAATTAAAAAGCAGCATTGGGGAAAAGCACTAGCGTGCAGTATTGGACATTAAGCAACTTGCAATAAATTCCTAATCTGCTTTTAAAGTGAAAGTGGCACGACTTTGGGAAAAATTCTTGTTTTGCTGATAAAAGCAAGAATACAATGTATTGAACCATTTTGGCTGGTATTATTGCTTCAATAAGATCATTGAGCAAGAATACAATGTATTGAACCATTTTGGCTTGTATTATTGCTTCAATAAGATCATTGAGCAAGAATACAATGTATTGAACCATTTTGGCTTGTATTATCGCTTCAATAAGATCATTGACTCTCTACTTTGATTGCTAGTTCATTTAACATACAGCCACAGAGGTAGAAGTTTGTTTCCATATTGTGATGATTACAATACTTATGCAAACGACAGTCAAGGATATTAAAAGATTAGACAAATGGATATTGAATCATAAACATCGAATGCAGTTTATGTTTATCGTGTTCAGCAGTATGCTGCCCTAAACTTTGCGGCCCACACAGAAGCATTAGGAAATTGTCTACAATGTTATGCTTAAATTGAGAAAGACGAAAAGCATTGTATGATGCTTCACTTGATAATTAGGTAGCTTTTGGTATAAAGTTCGTTTCAATTTTATGCACGTGAGCATTATGCTTACTTACAGAAATTAAGATATGATTATGACCTCCAGTGCGTCGAACCCGGGTTTCACAACTGCAAATCTGATGCCTTATGCTTACTACACAACTGACTATTCAGTGCAGAGGGCAGCAATGCATCGGCCTTTTCGATTTTATAAATGAACTGCGCAGGATGGTGAGACTTAGTCCAGTGTTTCCCACATGTACTCTCCATCGTGGATGGGTTGTCTGTGTGACGTCATATTTGACGGAAAAATTCGAGAACAAAGCCTTCGCATGTCTAATCTTAAAACGTTAATAATTCAAGACAGAATTGAGATAATCCAAAAAGTGTTTTTGGTTAGAACAGGTGACGTGATTGTCCATTAAAATATGACAAAAAATTTGCAATGTCACCTGCACCTTAGCCCTAGTCAAAAATAGTATTAGCGAATTGAGGCGTTTTTGAACAAAGCAAAGAATCGGAACTAAGGGATACAAGTATTTAAGGCTGTTGTGCCAAAAAGCATGGACAACCTGCCAGAATATTCCATGATGGAACTCTCTAGAAATTTCTGTGTGGTGATGTTAGTGACGTTACCATGTCGGGAATATTCTATTAATATGTCTTCATGTATATAAGTGCATGTTAGACCTAGATAGCCATTCTACTTATTGCTTTTGCTAAATCAGTGTATGGTTGAGTTTATAGTATCTTCTGCCGTTTTTTCTACGTTATTTTGGGACTTTCTTAGTAAATGTTACTTTAAAATCCCGTATCTATCTACATTCAACGTCAAAAATAAAGCAAGGACTTTCAAAATTTTTCTTATTATGTTTGGTGCACTTGTAAAATCTAAAACTTGTAACTTGAAAGCCCCTTTTAAAGAAAAAAAATGTTTCATTCACGTATTTTTGACTTGCAATGACCTGAGTTGTGCAACAGACAGTTCCTTGCCAGTTTCTAACACATAAACACGTATAATAGATAAAGATTATTATAGACACACAACTTGCAGATGTGATCAGGTAGCCATGACAACAGGAGGCTGCTGTAAGTAAAATAGGTTTGTTTACTGCTCTTTTTAAAGACGAAAACAAAACATTTGTACAAAACAAGGATATCAATGACGACGACTGATAATCATAAGTTTTTCAAACCCAAACTTATCAACAACTTGAGTGAAAAGGTGGTTTTGTAGTTGTATGCTCAAGTGCATATCTATTGCACTGGGAATGAGTAGTTATGCATTGCTATCACAAAGAACTTATTCATAGACTTGAGTTGCATCACAAAAGTGAATGGACACTTTCCACGCGACTCTTGTCGCAAGGCAAAGGCAAAAAGATGAAAACCCTAATAGAACTTGAGAACTTATCCGCCCAAACGCAGATTATGAAGATTTAGACAAATTTCTGCTACTATGATACTGTTTATTCCACCGACCTTCCCGATATGGGGAGTTAACTTTCCGACAGGGTATCATGATAAATTTGATCACGGAGTCCGGACTAAGCTCGAGAGCTTGAATATTTCCTCCGTTATTTTGCCACTCTGCTTAGGGAGAGGTGTTACCTTGTTCAGTTCACTGAACAGAAATCGTGATGAACTGGAAATTTTTTTTCATTATTTTTTGAAAAGTATGTTGTGTTCAGAATGTTTTTCTTGGTTAAACTGCGTCAGTTAGCTGTCGTTTGTAGTTAAGAAGATTGATTGCATTTTGCGGCTTATAATGACCACGGATTATAATCATGAATTTCTTTTGCAATCAGTTTCACGTTGGTTTTGTTTCAATTGGTCTGTGCTCTGGTATTTACAAAGCGTGTTGTCTTTGTTCACAGAAATTTGGCGGGCAATTGAGACTGTATCCTTACGGGAAGGAATATATCGATATTGAACCAATCATGGATCGACTGTTGCTGTTTTGGTCGGATAGGAGGATGCCTCATGAAGTGTTACCAGCTTACAGAGTCAGGTATTAACGAGAAGTTGCTTTGAGCCGTAGTGATGCCTTGGTGTTGCTAAGAACAGACGTTAGGATGACGACCACCGAGGTGTCGAATCCGGGTATCAAGACTGCAAATCCGACGCCCTTCCTTCACAGCTAAACAGTTCAGTAGAAAAGGGCGAAAGACTCTTAGGCATTCAAAACCGATTGTCTGTCCCTGTTATTGTGTCTGCCTATTGGTGTATACGCCTCACAAGTGGCATGTGCCTAGAAGGCATTCATGGTGGTGCTCTAAGGCTCATGCATGACACGGGATGCAACCAATAATTTTTCAAAATAACTCCCAAAGTAAGCTACCACGAACCCCAGAAATACATTATTGCCAATAGAAATATGTTACCTTAAACTGGATAAAGCCTCCACTGCCCCTAATAGTACAGTCGAAGTTTTCAGATCCAAAAGATAGGCTGAGCCTCTTTGTCGGAAGTCACTGAGTTCACCCCCGGGCTCTTGTGGATCAACAAGTCATGTATCGACGAAAGAAAAATGTTTAACACTGACTCTACAATTAAGATTTTATTCAGTTGTGCAAAATATGTGGATGCAATTGAGGGGGGGAGAGGGGCGGGGGAATGCTTGAAATGCACTTTGAAGTGTTGCCAACATAAAAGTGCTTGTTAATGTTTAAGAAGTGTGGTCATAGTAAGAAGAAGCACGTCATAGGTAGCCATTGGTTGTTTTTGTGTTTTGTATAGATAAAATATTGAATAACAGACCTGCCACTCAGATACCATCACTGTTTAAAAAAGGAAGGAATTGTTGTTTTAGGTTTAGAAACTTATTTCAAAGGAGTATTCAGTTAACCGAATTACTTGAGGGCAGTATAGCAACTGACGTCCCCAAGTTGTAAGCTGAAAGGCATTCTGATAAGAGGAATTCGTTCTCGAGTTTTCTATGTAGCAATTCAGCTCCTTGAGAGGATGATGAAGTAAAGAGTTTTAACATATTATAAGATACCAATGTTACATTATCTAATTTTTATATCTGCTTATTCAGATATCGTGATTTCGTAAGGCGAGTGTAAAAACTGGAAAGATGGAAGGTGTAAGTTAACAACCCTTCTGATGATGAAAACATCTCATTCGCGAAGTTTCTTGTTGCAGGACCTTATTTCCAAATGATCTCAAAAGCAATATAACTGCAAGGCATTGTAAAAATATTACGACATTCTTTAAAAGACATGGTTCGACTGAACTTCAGTCATCTTCAGTTTATAAAGCAGTCTAATGGTCTCTCATATATATTCTACGTTATAGCAGTAAAACAATATAGGTTAACAATGTATTATATATACTGTATTGTATATATTGTATTATATCAAACATCCTATTCAAATTATAAATTGCTATTAAAAATATGTAGCATGAAATTGTTGAGTACAATAATAACAATCTCCATACAATAAAAGCAATCCTATATACAATAAACATCATTGAGATATGTAGAATAAAACGTTTATTACAATGAAAGAATCTTGATAAAATAGAAATAAGCCTACTTACAATAAAAGGGCAAAAAATTCAAATCAAGTGCATTCTTAAGGCTAGCTAGAAAGAGTTAAATTAACATGGTAAAGCTGTTTATTAAGAGAAGACTTTTTCCCACTGTATATGAATAGCCTTTATTTTGAGTTGGTACGATGATGTACTAGAGTCGAATGCTAAAGTTTTCCTCAGTGCAGACATTCTTACAGTGTTGGGAGCCTTGTAAATGTTTAAAATTGTGCGAGTTTTTGTCCTTTGTCAAATGTTCACGGACGCGTGTTGAAAAATGCCGGCAAGTTTCACCGACATAGCAGGAATTACAGTCTGCACATGTAAATTTATATACAACATGAGAACGTGGACTTTTGGGGAGAGAATTTTTATTATTTTTACCCCTTATTTATTTACATCTTGCTATGGAAATCAGAAAATCACGAATAGAGTGGCTATAGTATGATTGCATAGTTGCACATTTTGTTATATTCGTTATGTACCAGTAATGCCCCAAAATTCACGAACGAGAAGTTTTTAAAAGATGGTAAAGTTACACCTTTTGTCTTACATTTAGGCTGTTCCCATGGTAACCTTTTCGTCTATTTCTTTAGGTTTGCGATTACCTTGTGGTATTTCGATGCAGAGGAACGAGCAAAGGCTACACTTAAGTATCAGTGATGTGCTTTTGTCGAGTGGTATGTTTCGTTTTTGAGCTGAGGAGCACGAATTGCTTGTCACGTTAGTTGTGAAGCCCATCCGAACAAATATTGTATGTCCCTCTTTTTTGAGACAGTTTGCAGATGCGAAATGTCATCGGTAAAATCTAATGTTGTTTTTTTATATTTGTCGTTTTGCAAGACTGCCCCATGGCTGAGGTAGTGTCCACAAGCCCCAGTCCCATAGAAACAAACCTTTTTGGTCAGTTATGGTCAATTAGTTTACAATGTACGTATATAATGTTGTTGTTTTATACTTAGTACACTGCGGGTTTTTTATGTATACCATGAGAGGGACAGTTTCTCGTAACACCGTACTTTAACATTCGTCACATGAAATTGACAGCTACATTTCTGTAAGGACGACAAAACTTTTTAAGGGTTTAGCAAGGGATCTTTCATGCAAGCATAGGTCTAGGTCTATAGCATCTTTTGAAGAACTCTTAATTAAAGTGGCCAAATTCTTAGAGGGAAAGATTTATTGGTTAAGACCGAACGAAAGCTTTGAAAACAAAACTTGCTCCTCGTAACTGTTGCTCGCCATAAGTAGCATTTCTGACGCTGCGCTTACGTAGTTGCTTATCAGTGGGAGGATAGGGGGTGGATATCATTTATCTTGTAGCCAAACGTAGTATTCTTTAAATTTATTGGAGTGCAAAGGCCATTTCTTCGTCACACCCGTTTTGTCCTTTCCAGTTTTCGTATCCCCGCTTTCTCTGTCCCAGTTTTTACTGTAGGTATTTTAATCATCGTATTTTACATCGGCCCTGCTCCTCCTGTGCTTGCTTTCCGTGGTGGACCATTTGCCGCCTAATGAGGAGCCGTCAATATCATTCTGGTACAATTTGAAGTTGAATGGAAATTTACTATCATTGACCATCGCTAGTAAGTGCATGATACGATGTATGGTGGGATGCATGATGCGATACATGATATGCTACAAGATACTAAGCATGTTATGATGCATGATATAATGCATAATGTATTACGTGATATGATGCATGATGATATAAGTAAAAATGAGTTTTGTCCACTTGCGTATGATTAAAACTCAAAAGCAAGACAAGTATTCACCCGTCTATAGTTTACCTGTTTCTGTGTATTAGTGATTATCATAGTTTTCCTGCCTCTCATAACGGCATCAATGCGCAATGCCTAATGATGTATGTATTATTCTACCTTTGACAGGTGCTTCCCACATGCTAAACGTCTCACTGCAACAGAAATACAAACTGATAGCAAGAAGCAAATCCTACTTTCGAGAGGTACAAGATTTATACAAGCTGTAGTGTGACTACGGGAGATACTCTGTTTGAACAGATGGTCATAATAATGTGTATGTTGTCACTGCGCACGAGCACTTTACAAGTCTACCGTGATTACCTGAGTTGGATTTGAAGTCAGTGTTACTTGAGAACACTCCATATGACTCGCAAGCCTCTGATTTCTGTGTAGCGGATGGAGCAATTTAGTGGCTGCTTCATAAATCAAATTTGAATAAATAAATAAATAAATCATAAAGGAATGCTCTCACATCAAGAACGATTGTCTTAAGAAGATTGGTACAAGATTGGAACAAGTAGTTTATGAAAGAAAAATTGTCGTAATTGTTATTACCTTGGCAGTCAACCCATTGGTGATGAATTGATTGGAAATCAATTCACTAGGTGGCAGCAGATGGAGCACAATATCCTTCTGTCCCCTTATATAACAAACAAGTAACTCGAACCTTGAATATACGGAGTAAGGTAAAATTAAATATCTGTGACATGATTTTCAAACAGATATTTTGCATTTCCTTTTAATTTCGTCATTAGCAGGTCATGGAAATCAGCTACATTTTATATCGAGTAAGATACTAAAAGGAAGCGCGTCATTGAGAACAGTAGATGCAACAGAATGGCGTGTTACTGAAGAATTGATCATGAAACAATTTGTTCAAAAATTTGATGTGAACGGGAACAGAGACGAAGCGGAAGCGTGTAAGGCTTCAGCTTAAGAAAATGGTGTTGGGTTGTCCTCGGGCGCTGACGATGTTTTCAAGCGACGAATGACTGAATGATACTCTGTAAACAAGAAGAGCGTTTACGCAGGACAAGAAGAATCTTTTTTGTATCAACTAAAAGTTTATCCTCCTTTTGTGTGTATTTATGTATTACTTTTTTGCGGTATATACGGAGTGATTTGGTTTCTTCCCAGGATATTCACACGTTTTTCTGCCTTGACTGCAAATGACTCATGGAGTACGCTATGGCTAATCTAAGCTGTGCAATACCCTTGGTCTTCCCATATAGCCACGATTTGTTATGTCTAGAGTTATTTAGAACCGTCGATCTTCCTGTTTTATGTCTGAGGTATCTTGATTTGAACCATCACCCATAGATCCAAGGTCTTTTGATATAATATTTTGCATTTTTCCAACACCACGGTTGCGAAAGAGGTTTGATGTCATTTGTAAAATTGTAAACTTGCCTCTAGCCGCATGTGAAGTTCAACCCGAATAATAGTGTTTGCTGTCACGGAAGTTTTATCTTCTCGGAGAAAGCACCTTATTAAGTTTAAATCCTAGCTCTATCTTTTGGGGAGCATCACCTACTTCATGAAATATATGTAGTAAGTTCAATGCGAA
>JANTCA010078071.1:0-14834 GCA_024741275.1 Chironex yamaguchii
CTATCTATCTATCTATCTATCTATCTATCTATCTATCTATCTATCTATCTATCTATCTATCTATCTATCTGTCTGTTATCTGTCTGTCTGTCTGTCTGTCTGTCTATCTATCTATCTATCTATCTATCTATCTATATTTATATATATATTTACTCATTTGTGTATTTATTCATATATTTCTTTCTTTCTTTTGTTATATACGTTTGCAAATTTTAATGAGTTAATTTATTAGCTTGTCTATTTTATGTTTTAAGGTCAACTTGTCAGGTATGCACACTTCCGCTGACCACACAGGCTGGTTTTTCAAGTGCTGGTATTATTATTTTTAAATGTGGTAAGTGTATATTCTGTTGCAATACCTTCCATCTGCGCATATACATTTATACAAAAGACATGTCTCAGTGAACTAAGGAAGAATTACATTATAATCTTAGACGATAACGAATTTTGATGTTATATTTAATATCTTGGTAGATTATCAACTTAATTAAGTAGATTTGACGTCTATTAATTTTATGCTGTTTATTCATTTATTTATTTATTTAATTTATTTATTTATTTATTTATTTATTTATTTTTTTTTTATTTATTTATTTATTTATTTATTTATTTCTTGCTTTTTCCTGAGATCAGTTTAAGCATTATACTTGACTGAAAAGTAAAATATTCTTAAAATATACGCGTTTAAATAGTAAGTTAGTACGTTACTTAATCAGTGAGTCGGCCCGCCAGCCGTTAGTTCGTTCGTTAGTTAGTCAATCAATTATTTAGTTTTTAGTTAATTAATTTGTTAATTATTTAAGTAGTCGGTTTATTAGTTATTTAGATAGTTCGTTAGTTCTTTTGTTTGTTTCTGCTATTCTTGGCTAGTTAGCCGGTTATTTAGTTCTATTTAGACGTCAACAGGTTGGTCACGTGTAAAGAACAGCAGCCCAGTATCAGGGGTAGATGATCGGGGTTGAATGACTGACACTCTTTGTCTGTTCGTTTGTCTGTCTGTTCGTTCGTTAGCAAGACAACTCAATTATGGATGGAATTTGCAAAATATGTGCAAAATATTCAGAGTACATTGGTAGCTTAACTTGCTCCATCTCGTTAGTTTTGGGGGATGATCGGAATCAAACCCTGGATTGTGGATCATTTTTTCGGTAATGAAATCTTGATAGTGCAAGTGAGGAAGTCTTTATGGGGATAACCCAGTCACCATATTTGGTAATGATATTTTCATGAAAGCAACAAGCAGCGGCATCGTGATGAGGAAAACCCCTGTTGTTTGAATAATCATTTTGGCTTCACGGAGGTTTGCACCCTCGGAGTGCTTCTAGTGCCTTGTTATATTTATATTACGGTTTGTAGTTGTGACTCCCGAAGAATTTTGTTTTTGTGGTATTATAATCGAACGCTTTTTACAAGGCATCTTGAATTGTGCTCGTAATTGATTCAGCAACTTGGCGGTCCTTAGAAATGATCATGTTTTTATCCCAGAAGACGACGTGTCGCGACAATCAAAAAGTAACCAAGGTTACCTTCAATAATACGACGTCATTGGCAAGTGTTAATTTATAATCATAGTACCAAGTGCGGGAATAAATTTGACCTGTTTTGTTAGCAGATGCGTTTGTTTACGGCTGTCACATGACTTTTGTTTATTTTAGGGCATTGTTTTCACCGGAAATGCGTTCCTGAGGAATGCTGTCTCAGTTGTTTTATCGCAAATTTTTCATCTGTTGCGAGCTAGGGCAGTAATGCTGATAGACTTCATCGTATGCAATGTTTGAAAATGAGGCAGTGATATGCAATTGCTAATTTCAGAGTACTAGTTCGAATTGCAATGTCGAAGGATAATTTTGCTGGGAAAGGTTCGTAAGATAGTTTCCAAATGCAAATTGGAATGGCAGTGTCAAACAGGAGGAATATAGGAGATACCTCGAAAGGTTGATTCAAAGGATAATTGAAATAAGGGGCAGCAGTATGACGGTTTAGAATGGCCATTTTATTTCGGTGGGCAAATTCGAACGGCAAAGTCATAGGACGATCTCAAAGAGCAAATTGAAGTAACAATTTCGAAGGGCTTAGCGAAAGGATGAGTAGACGGGGCTTAGTACAGCGACTATTTTGAATTAATGGCATTTTGAAGGACGCTTTCCAAGAGCAGTTTTGAAGGACGGTTTTTAAGTACAAATTCTTACAACCGGCAAATTTATAGCAGAATTGCAAAGGGCGAATTGAAAACCTTCATGTTGGTCTGTTATTCTGGCATTTCGCTACAACTGAATACAGAGAAGCATCGGAAAAGGCGTATGTGCCACTCATGGGATGGACGTAACCTGATATGTTTGCGCAAGAATATTCTTTTTCCAAAGCAAATCCTTTTTCGTCTGGAAATTCAAGCCTAGCAAATCGTATTCAAAATTCAAGATTCATAATGGCGACAATCAGAAATTAACTCAAAAAACCCCGACAAAATTGCATACGAGTTTTTATGTTATACTTCCCAGAAATATAAATTAAATAATAAAATTAGAACTTGATTATATTTGCATTAAGTGAAATATTTATTATTCACTTTCATAACAGCAACCTGTCATTCAAATCTCTCTTAATAAATGTCATATTTTTCTACATTCTAGTAGATTACGTAAACTTGTTTTTCTCAAGGCAATTTTGCACGTCTTGTGTGTGATCGATTGTAATACAAACGTGATGGTATCTTTTAACGCGATTTTCTATGAAATCTGTACAACAGTCAAATTTTGCATTACACTTGGTAATGATAATTTTTCTCTAGGACTATCAACAATAAAAATTCGATCGTTGTTGTAAACTTGTGTTTTGTCGGTGCCACTGAAAACTATAAAGCGTTAGCAATTGTCCGCAGGCCTCAGCGCGCGACACTAGATTCCTTCAATGTTCGTTTCAAGTGTTGTAGTCATGGTGATAGAAATCTCAAAAGTCGACAGTGACTTAAATTGTACTTTGCATGGCAGATCGATGTCATTGGGTTGCACTCACTGACTTGAAAATAAGGACTGGGCCGAGTTTTTTATTGTTTTTAGTGACATGGAGATTGATTGACTAATTGAATATTGATTGATTGATTGAATAACTGTTCGTTGATAAAATAACATGTCATTGATTTACTAACTGATTATTGATTAATTGATTGTTTTATTAACTATTTAATTATTGGTTGATTGAGTGAATGACGAATTGAGCTATCGATTGACTGTCGAATTGATTCTTGAGTAATTATTTAATTGATTGAGTTATCGATTGATAGGTTAATTAATGATTTACTTGTTTCCTTATTGCTATTAATTGCCTAATGGATTGGTTTAGTAATTGATTGACTAATCAGTTATTGATGAATCGCCTAATTAACTATTTGATTGTACAGCAATCGATTTACCAATGGACTCTTCATTTTTTGATTCGTGAGTTTAATGAGTTACTAATTGATAATTGGTTATTATTAGGCGATTGATTAATTGATTATTAATTGATTGAATTATGCATTTTTAATTCGTTGATTGGTAAGCTGATTGATGAATTGATAGACTCGCTGCTTTATTGAATGATTGATTAACTAATTAACTTTTTTTTTGCTTATTTTTTGATTAATTTTTAATTTTTTGCTTGATTAACTTTATGATTGAGAAACTTATTGATTAGCTAATTGAGTTATTGATCGACTAATTGAATTATTGATTGACTAATTGACGGATCAATTGACCAGTTGATTGAATTATTGTTTGGTCAAGTGATTGGTTATTGATTAATTATTTGATTATTAATTGACTGATTGGTTTGCTGACATATACGCTAGCATGAAGGGCATGGGTAATAGACCCTATGTCTATCAAAGTATTGCAACGCCCGTCTTCGATTTTCCTGATAAATACACTGTACCAGATCGCCTTTTTAACGCAATCACACGCACGCGCACTACGCCTTGTGCGATCATCGAGATGATTTGGCGTCAAAATGAAACAACATACGACATTGATACATTGTCGAATTCTGACGTGAGTGGCCTCGATTACAAATCAGATAGCCTCCTTGTTAGTCACAAGAACCGTACTGGTTAAAAGCGTTTACACTGTGCTTATTTCTGCATGAAACGTGACAGACGGATGCGAAGACTAATATGAAAAGAAAGAAAAGCCAATAAATATGTAATTGCTTTAATCAAGGTGGAGTTAGGACAAGATCAAAATCATGGAATGCTCGTAGAGAACACCAAGAAATGAAAGCTCCAGTATTATGGCCACCAAGTAAGAAGAGGGAACACCTTAACGAATGTTGTTATCAAAGGGAAGATCCAAGGAGTAAGAACTAGAGGAAGGCCCCAGAGACAATGGCTGGATGATCTAAAGGAATGGTTGGGACTACCACAGGCACAGATCAAAGCAGCAGCCATAAATAGAGCTCAATCCAGCTTTTATAAAATAAGATAAAGACCCACTGATATCATCTTTAGCAATCTTTTTGTGGTACAAATCTTGAAAATCGCCTTGAAAATTTACTGGAAAATTCAGTATGCACCAAAATGTAGAAGGAAGAGAATTTTCGGATGATTGGCACAGCTAGACCGTCGTTTCATCTAATTGTTTTGGAGTCTGTGTATATTAAAACAAGGAAGCCAGTACTCTGTAGGCAGAAAGAGTTCGTTTATTCACTTGGACTCTTTCAATAATGTTTTGTTTCTTTATTTTCTCTTTCTTTGTTTCCTTTCTTGTTTATGATTGTTTTGCTACATGTTTTGTATAAATAGGTTGCCATATACGTATACTTTCCTTTCTGACGTTTCATACTCTGAAAAGTGTCAGACGAAAAAAGTATGATTTTAGCGCAATGTCGCAAATTTTCGAGGCGAGAAGATCTTTGCACTAAATAGAAATGTGAAGCATATTGACATCGTATTTTCTGATGAATGAGGTTACTGCCGATTTTTACATTGTCCGACAATCAAATGAACATTTGAGGTATGTCACGGAGAATGATACAATGACTACTATTGTACAATCAAAGTCAATAACAATGGTTTTAATTCAAACTGTTGTTTCCGATTTCTCAATACCCCTGTCTTACGTTCCCTTGACCAATCACAACTTGTTATTCTATTTCTTTGATCATATTGATCCAATCGCATTCACTTCCTATGCCCACCGCACAAAACAGAATGGGAGGAGATATAAAATAAAGATCGGGGGCTCACTGGAAAAGCACTTTCCCCTCAAACAGACCAGAGTGATACACTCCGTAACCAAAAATGTAATCCCCACAGAGCTCACGGAGTGCGAACATTGTTAAAAGACGGAAGTGCTGAGACAAACTGAACATTAACATTGTCCGCAAAATGTCTTGAACGTACTGGTTTGTATACAAATATTTTTACAGGTATCGCAAAGCGTTTCGTGTTAAAAGCACAAATCGCATTATTTTGTGCTTAAATATTCATAAATATAATCGCACAAATGGTGCCGTCTCATTTCGCGGACTAGGTACAATTAACTTGAGTCGATATCGCGCAACTTAGAGAATTGAACAAGAACGGTATTGCCACGTGAATATACCTTAGAATCACGTTCTTACATTATTTAGGCAATGCATTGAAAACACGAAAATTATTTGATACAGGAAATTTTACAGGATGCACGTTGTGGACGCTGAGCGGGTAAGCAAACTAACATATTTTGCTGTCCGTCTGTTATATGTCTATATACTTACTTCTTAATCTTGGATCAGCATTGCAAATCATAAGAAGACAACTGTTGTTAGTCTCATCCAAGCAGGTCCGTCGAGAGCCGACTGAAGCAATAAACAACACGTAATAAACTGTGGGTTTCGATATTTTATAGGCTAGATGAAATCAAGCTCGCATTTTTGCAGCTACTGAAATTACAATAAAAGATTTCGTGAATCAGCCTCCAACAATGGTCTTGAGTAAAATTGTTTAGCAAAACTTTTCACAGGCCCTTGTTGAGGCCCGGGGCCACCAGAATGTACCTTCCTCTCGACGGTCCTGCCCTAGGCGCACTTTCGTGAATGGTCAACTGATTGCCCGTTCAAGAATTGTCTTAAGTGAACGAAAATATCATCGCACTGTTGCGTATATGGCAACCTATGCAATCGAATCGACCAAACAATCAATAGACACCGCTTGATGGTGTTTTCAACTGCGTAAATCGTCGAATTAGCCCCCAGGGAATATTTTTGGACGGGGGGGGGGGGGTATTCGATGGGCTTATTAGCAATTTGTACTCTTAGGATGGGGCTTATTCGAGGGACCAGCTTGAGGGTTTGCGGTATTCTGACACCCCAAGCAAACTGGGCCTCTGCCTCGCTTTCGTGTACTGAGAGGTCAACAGTTAGCATGAGCCATCAAGCGACCGATGAGTATCGAAATGGAATCAAACAAATTTGTGCATCATTACAAATTATAATGATTAGTTCGTAATAAATTTTACACTTGAAAAGATTGTATGCACAACATTAATGAAAAAGCTCAAATAAAGCAAATATACATAACTATCACTAACTTGCAAAATTTGCATGAAACTGAGGTAGGGGCGAGTTTGGTCGCGATGTCTCAGAAGAGGAGTCCCTAACTAGTTTGGCATTTACTTTATTTGATGGTCAAAGGAAATCACCGTCTGCCACCTCTATTGGTTTCGTTTGGTACGTAATTCCTCAAAACCATAGTCCAGATAACTATTTGTGATTTAGGAATCTATTTCATGTTAGCGTTCATCACCATAGGGAGACAAGGGTTCAAATCTTCAGTTGCCCTAACTTGACTTCAGTTTACTATATAAGACCACCCTGGACGCTTCGTCCTAAAACTAGCGCAAAAAGCAATTAATAGATGCCTTGTAAGCACAAAACGCATACCACTTTAGCATATTCACGAATAGACAGACACTAAGTAACATGAGGGATCGGGTTGACTTAGTTTCTTCACTTTGCATGCTCAACTGATTAGCTCAGCATGATTGGGATCAGATTTGCAATCGTGAGACCCTGGTTTGATGTTCTGGTGCCTTTTATCTTATAATTCTACAAATAGTGATAAATGGATGCCTTGTAAGCACAAAACGCATGCCGCTGCTAAGCGTATTTGCCAGTAGTCAGATACCCAATTATATGAGTGACCCATGGGAGTTGCGTGAATAAAAGGTTATTTTCACTCACATTCCACTCTTGTTTCAAATACGGTTTCGGACGCTCGCAATCTGAGTTTGTCAGTTTCACAAGATTAAATATTTATCTAAACTTTCGCTTGCAAACGTAAGTGCCAAATAGAGATTAACCAATGAGATGACAGAAGTAAAATTACGCCAAATATTTAATGTCTTCCCGCCAAATGATAAAAACCAATCAAATTGGCTAATGAAACAATAGAATTTCTTTTGAACACTTTTCGAGTGTCTATTGGTCTCGCATACCTAGGTATCCGATTTGCGAATCGCGAATGAAGTGAACATGGGCTTGCAGAGCCTTCCAATCTTTCCTACTGAGCTGTTCATCTCAGTAATAAAGACGCCAAATTTGCAGGCATGAGACAAGGGGTCGAATCATAATTTCACTTGCGTTCCTCACCGTATATAGCGCGTCCTAGAGTGAAACTTGGACCCAGTCTCCGCTGGAGCATTCGTTAGTAGTCATTTTAGTCTACTCCAGGCTTATGAGAGGGGGTTCCATCACAACGACCCATTATATTCCTTGTATATGCAAAATAGTAAGTAGTATTTGTTGCATTGATGAGACATTACCATGGCAGGTGGTATAACGTGGCCACAATCGCTTCAAAGCCAGTGGTAAGGGCGCTTCAAGTGCCATTGAAATAGTCAAATAGAGGTCATGAGTTCAAATCCCATGCACAAAGTTAATTGAAAGCAGCAGGAAATTTGTCAGTCCTCTGTCAGTATAAGGACCAAACCTTTGCGTCCTTGAGCCCTTGCAGTAGTAGAAAGCATCCTTCAAGCTTTGAATGGGTGAATGGTCATGACAGTGTGCTACCCAAGTGTGTGTGTGTGTGGGGGGGGACACTTTGATGTCCCAATGGGTGTTTTAGTGGTAGGGATAGATGGTTGGTGAACAACAGGTTGTGGGGTCAAATCAATGTTCCGATATCTAAGGAAATGTTACCCTTCTCACTGGAACGGGCTTTTTCATTGTCCGTTTGATTGGCAATCATGGCGTGCAATGCTGCAGTGAGCACATACAAGCATTTTGCTGAAGGACCTATGTCACCAATAAAGAAAATTGCTTACACCATGTCATGGCTGTCTACGTCACAATGGTAGTGCCATAATTCTAGGATATAGGAGTCCTGTTTTCCTACGTAAATACACAATATTACATATCCTACAGCTATACTGAATTATTTATATTACATTAGATCCGTTATATCACCAGATCGTTGATTGTAAAAGTTTGTTCCGCATGTTGTCACTGACAGCACACACAACTGTCACCGCCAGTCAATGGAATACTTGATACGTAGAATTAGGAATTGTTGATTAATTAATTCCTTAGACAAGCGTTGCTAGGATAAATCTCGGAATGCGGTGGGTTTTATTAAAGTTTTAAGATTGGAGTGGGAAGATTAGCTACCGGAACCAGTTAAATAAAATTAAAAGTCAAAAGTTTGCACAGAAACGGTCCATGGTTAAATTGACCAATCCTTGCTTAATGCGTAGTCACGTGACACCCATTTGTCCAATCAGTGAGTGTAAATTATATCGTTGTCAGCATAAAATATTTGTGCAGTATAGACTATGTGAGCGACAAACTCGCCACATACGACGGTGATACTAAAACTCGGCATATTTACAACACACGTTCGTATTTAACTGAATTTGGAAAATATGTCGCGAAGGAAAGTTTCAACGACTTCGTCTTCTTTTTCACTAACTAAGTTGTCTATTCGGTCAGGATTCACATTGAATTTTTTCCCGATAATTGTCGCTATTGCTTGTGCTCGGCTCAATGCTTTGTCCATAGCGATAAAAGCTTCCAGAATTCGCTTTCCCGTTGTTTCACAGTGATTCACAAGCGCCTTTGCAATTAATTTCCGAAGCGATTGAGCATCATCAAGATGTTTTTGCAAATACTGCAAATGTTTATCGGGGTTTAAATTCATATCGTCTGTTTTGGTCTTATCTTTCCCGTTTCCGGGTTTCTTAAGTGCCTTTTTTGTTTCAAATTTCAGCGAATCCTTCGTCACTTCGTTAGAGTAATCAGATCCCATATCGTCCATCAGTGCTTTTTTGCCATCTATTCGTGAGACAGCATCTCCCATAGCGTTTTCCGTACCCCCATTGATGCTATCTCTCGGTGAACTATTGTTTTCACTTGTACCTTCTTCTCCGCCTGCACCAATTTCGATGTTTATCGTCACGGGCTTATCCTCTGACGAAGCTACGCTCGATTTTCCGACATTATCACTCGTTTTTGAATCGGTCTTTTCATTAGCCGATGTTTCTTTCTCGTTTATTTTCGTTCCCGAACTCTGATTTTCAGCACTTTGTTTTTCGGTTCTTGATTGCTCGTTTGTATGCTTGTCGGATAATTGATCGGTGTTTACACTTTGCTTTAACTCTTCAAGTTCCGAGTGTTTCTTTTTTAGCAATTCCCGCCATGCTATCATTCGTAAACCACTCGGAAAGTCGGGAAGAAATTTTTCAGGCACTTTTTTCGGATTTGTTTTGCTGAGTAGCATTTCCAGTGTTCTAATTTTCTCTCGTTTATCTGGAGTTGGTACATCGCTTTTCTTAGCAATTCTTGTCTTCGTCCTGTGTCTTGCGTTTGTTTTTGTCTTTCCTTTTTTGGATTGCTTCTTGCTTCCCTTGACACTCGCTTTATCGGAAGTGACTGTTGGAAGATCATACTTTGTCTTCTCTACATGTTGTGACATGTCGACCTTTTCTAGAGCTTCGCTTGGTGTTACTTGCATCGGTGTTAAACCGATTTTCTCTCCCTGAAGCCCAACACTATCGGCTGAAGTAGCCGTCAAATTGTCCTGGGGACGACTGTCAATGACGTCATTATGTCTACTGTCGTCATTAAGCTTGCCGTCTGTAGTTGCATTTGCAGGACTGTTGCTTGTACTGTCGGTAGCAATAGCATTGTTGCTTTTTCTTTTTGCTTCTTCACCCCCCTTGTGCTCCTTTCCTTTCTCTAGTTTCTTCCTTTTACTCCGATCTCCACTCATCGCTTCGTCGGAAAACATACTTCCTAATTTTCGCGACTCCTTCGTTTCCTCGATATCCTCGCGAACTTCCGGCAGCCGCTGTGTTGTGTCATTCTTTTGTGAAAGCACAGTTGCAAATTCCGTATCGCTCTTTGCTGGATGGCCATTGGTACTCACATCGAGACCCTCCCGACGATCGTCGGTAGATAGTTCGGTTTTTTTCGTATTCTCACTTATAGTTACGTTGGATGAAGTCACAGAGCTATTGCTGACACTTTCTGAAGAATCTTTACTATCAGATGAAGCAGAATCATCCGATTTTTTCATCTCCAGCCCAGGGTTTTCAAACACCTCCCCGTTTAGGCTCTCTTCTCTCTGTTGAAGACCCACACTTTCAAAATTAGTGTTTGGTGATGGAGAATCAATAGTAGTGTGCTTTTTCTTCGCATGAGATGTTTGAATCCCGGGGGTTTCAAATCCACCCCCTGTCAGTGAATCTAGGGGAATGGCATCAGTGTTTTCTTCGCTGCCTTTTGCTGCTGAATCACTTTTGTCTCGCACTGATTTCACTGTTTTTTCTTTTGTTACTTTCCTCTTCTTGTCTCCTTTTTTCTCCTTCCGCACTTTCGACGTCTTCGTTTCAGGAGTCGGGATCTTTTGTCGCTCGGCCATCTCGAAAGCCTTCTTTGCTAATTTTCGGATATCACTTCTTGTTAACTTATGATGATGTGCCACTTGTATCGCTCCTAAAATGCTATCTAGTTCGTCACCTGTCGATTCATCGGAGGCTATTTTACTTTTCCTCGGCATCTTACCGCTTGCTCGGTGGCTTCGTTTTTCACGTAAGAATGGCGCCGACGCAAACGCCATCATATCGTTACGCAGCATATTATCTACATTAGTGCCAGGTGGCGCTTGCACATACATAATATCGTCATCTTGTAAACTTCGGCGTTTTTCTTGCTTGACTTGATCAACGAAGATCACCTCATTTAAGTTGCCTTCAAGCGGACGACCTTGCTGTACTGCTGGATCTAAGCTAGCAGTTTCTTGACCTAAAAGGATCAAATTGTAGGAGTCTTTAAGATCTGTGTCTACAAACACCTGTCCCCTATCATACCAAGTGATCAATTTACCGGAACATTCTCCCTTGACACCTTAAATATTCGTATAGCCAATTATACTATAGTATACGATACCATATTTAACCATACCATAAAATACAATACTATGGTGTAACAAACAGCTTATAGATTTCTATACTATCCTGAACCTTTGTATTCTATATTATACTATAAAATATTATACTGTACTGTACTATACTATACTATTCTATACTATAATATACTATACTATACTATATCATACAATACTATACTATACAATATTATACAATATTATACTATACAATACAATACTATACTATACTATACTATACTATACTACACTATACTATACTATACTGTACTTTAGTGTACTGTACTGTACTATGCTATGCTATACTATACTATACTATACTATGCTATATTACACTATATTATACTATACTATAAATATATTTAGAGAGAATCCTTGTCTCACCTTCGACTGCTCTTGATGTTGTCAATAGCCATCCCAAAAGTATGTAAATTGTAGCGGGGATAAACGTTGATGCAAATTGCTTCCTAGGAATAGACAATATTTATGTATCTAAAACAGCCGAAGTAGCAAACTTTTCCGACAAAGTAGCGGTGGATTTGAAAACAGTATAGTAGACCTAAGGAAATACCTATGTTTCTCTATTTGTCAAAAATATATACCTTTATTTCTCAAAACTACATACTACTACTACTTCGCATGCTCTGCAGTACACTGTACACTGTTGGCTTTAAAACAGTTTAACAAGTGGTCATCAAAGTACACTATTGTTTGTTATGAAACAGTTACACAAGTGTTTATTACTGTTGCTTTAAACCATGAACATCACTGTCATCCTTCAAGATGCTCACAAACCAACATTGTTACAAGAAGATAGGGGATTTAGCAAGTGTGACAAAACAGCAATGTGCATCAAGATGGATGGCAATGAATGTAGGGAATACACAATTGTTTAATCAATAGACTTATAATCACTACTAAATGTCACTGGTACACCTAAGAATGATAAAACCAAACTCTGCCGAACTGTATAGTCATCAATGTCTTGATATGCTCTGCATGCTACCATCTTCATCAAGGTACACGGTTGCTTGTTACAAAACTGTTACACAAGTGTTTATTAATGTTACTTTAAACCATGAACATCACTGTCATCCTTCAAGATGCTCACAAACCAACATTGAATTTAGGATGCTCAAGTATGTCAAAGTAGTAAGATTTCCAAAGACTGTTTGCAACGGTTTAAATCCTTTAAACTATAATTACTGTATGATATTATATATTTTCTACTTCATTTAAGAAATTTATTGGAAAAAATATTCATATTGTGTTTATGAAGAACTTTATAGAGCTTAGTCCTCAGTCACAATACGTTTAGGTTTAAAAAATACAAATGGCAAATCCTAAACATTAGTTCGATAGCCGTGACAATTTAGAATCGTATTTCTATCAATAGATATGCAACTAAACAGAACTTAACAACAAATAACATTTTAAAGGTAGTCGCCCTAGGTTTAATCATCAGTTTGTAGAAATATTTTGTGGTAAACGCTTCAAAAATATTAATTCTTCTACAAAGTAAAGTAAAATATATTTGTTGTTGTTCTTTAGGAGCTATTAAGTTCTTAAATGTTTTTCAGTCATCCAAGCCATACAAAAATGAGGCCTCGAATGATGATTACCTGGTATCTACCGTGTACGTTTGGTGTTGCATCAAAATCATTCTCCCTTCCACTGTTTCTCCTATCCTGTTTTGTATTAATAATTAGTGCTCAATTATTACTCATTTAAAGACATTAACTACTTCATTTCGAATGTCAACTAGTTAACCAGTGAAACATCTCGACATTTTCAACGTTAAACATGCAGAACGCAGACCAGTTCGAGAGAGCGCGGGGTGAGAAGCCAGACGATATATGGTAAACGAGTGTGAGGCTAAGATTGACCAATCAGAAAGCCACCTTGTTTCGCTGTTTTGTGTCAATTGATCAAAACACGCGTGTCTTGCTTCAAGCCAAGGCAAACGTCTCATTTGTTTTCGAGTTTGCAGGTGGCATGTTACCACCTGTGAATGCAGAACTCGAAACTTGAGTTAAAAAGAGACACATTTGGCAAGGAGAACTGTTTTGTGCTGTTTGATTGGCGACCCTGTAGGGATAGGATATGATTGTTCATCAAGAATTTGCGCAAAAAAGCAGGGTATCCCGCTACGTAAGACACGCTCCTATGAAAGTTATAACAGCTTTGAGGAGTGCATGTCAAATTTCCTGAATTGATTATGTAATATGCAAAAATACCAGGAAATATACGTTTCTGACTTAACATTGAACGGACAGGAACTACCAAACCTGGATTAGCCAGCTATTATGCTGCATTTGCGAAAGGTGAAGACTTAGTTTATTAAACGACTTGACAATCAGTTTACAAGTCGCCTTAAAGAATTTGTGCGCAAGACGGTAATATGATCAGTATATCCTAGGCATTGAGAATTTAAATATCGCAGAATTTGATCTCACTTAAGTGACTTTCATTATCAAAAGCCGAGAGCATAGGTGAGCATTTGATATCGACAAAATGTTCTTAAAAGTGTTGATTAAAAGTGTCTTTCTTGAGCAGAGCCAAGCAAAACGCTATGATTAGTTTCGAATTCCAATGGCAAAATTATTGCCATGGATGAAATAGGGGTGGTGCATTGTATTTATTACGACGACCACAACAACTTATCCCGGACAATACCAACAGAGTTAGGCAAATCATATCTGATTATCCCTCTCAAAGCCTCTGTCCCTTTAATACAACTAATCGATTATCTCGTCTTCAAATATTACCACGTCAGGGCAGAGTTCATAAGTGATCGAGACTCGCAATCAACGACGTGCACTTCTCCTCCTCGTTTCATATAATGTCCTCACATTTGGTTACCATTAGTCGATAGTTCCGATTGAAGAAGTGAATCTGTCTCCTTTCGTATATGCATGCCCGTTTTATTAGGCCAATTTTATGCTTTTGCACAACTGCTTGTTACTCATTTAGAGGCGTCCACCCATTATTTTACTTTGAGACCGCTTGCCTAATGGATAAGGCGTCTGACTTTGGATCATGAAGATTGGGGGCTCGAGTCCCTTCGTGGTCGATGCTTGCCGCCGTGGTAGTGTAGTGTCCGCTTTCGCACACTTAAGGTCATGCTATTTTCTGACTTTAATTCTCTTTGACAAGTGGTTGTTTCCCATTTATAGGCGTTCACACATTAGTTTACTTCGAGACCGCGTGGCCTAATGGATAAGGCGTCTGACTTCGAATCAGAAGATTGGGGGTTCGAGTCCCTTCGTGGTCGATGCTTGCCGCCGAAGTAGTGTAGTGTCCGCTTTCGCACACTTAAGTTCTTGTTATTTGGCGATTTTTATGCTCTTTGACAAGTCGTAGTTTCTCATTTAGAGGCGTTCACCCATTAGTTTACTTCGAGACCGCGTGGCCTAATGGATAAGGCGTCTGACTTCGG
>JANTCA010078082.1:0-14834 GCA_024741275.1 Chironex yamaguchii
TATGAGAGTGGGCTCCCGTTACCTTCTCTCACCAATGGTATTTTGTTTGTGGTGACGCGGGTTCGAACTCACAACCTCTGGCTTGCACGATCGTCGTCTTATTCACTATACCACGGCGGCTCTATTTTCGGGGTTAAGGATTTTAAATTAGAGATGGGATCTACCATGATCATAATTTATGACTTATGCTTGAGGTATGCATAACAGTCTTTTAGGGCATGAGTTTATTAGCTGGGTAGGCTGGTCGGCCTTAAGGGGCATTTTTGTGATGAGTGATATATGGCCTGGCAAAGTTTTGATGACATGTTTTTAACTTCTGTTTGCAGCGGGCTTTCCACTGAAAGGCAGTCTTAAACGTACGTATGTTCCCTTTGAAAACAATTATTGAATAATTGCTTATGACTGAGATGGCAGACTTCTCTCGTAAACAGAAAGTCTACGACTGCACAAATCAAAAGCATCTTTTTCTGTATTGCAGATATAAATTAGCCATGATAGGGAAGGAGACAAAAATCTAAAACTGGTTTCGCTAATTTTCTGAGCACTTTTGAAGGGAAGACCTGTAACAGTTCAACTTCTTGCTAGTTGAAAGCAACACTAATCCATAATAAACTATACTATACTATATTATACTATAGTTCACTTTACTATGCTACACTACGCTACAATTTGCTATCCTGTAGTATATTATACTACACCATGCCACGTAACTCTATACTCTACTCTGCTCTACCATACCTTACCATGCTCTACCATACCACCCCGTACCGTGCCATACCGCACCATACCGTTACGTACAATGCCATAGTATACGGTACAATACCATACTATACTATGCTATGATACAGTATATATTTAGGAATTTCATTATGAGCTATATTCAAGTTGTGTGTGTGTGTTTGTGTGTTTGTGTGTGTGTGTGTGTGTGTGTTTGTGTGTTTGTGTGTGTGTGCGTGTGTGTGCGTGTGTGTGTGTTATACAGGCCAGCCTTGCGGCTAAACGTCTGGGTCGTACATACGGACGACCTAGTGAACGCCACCGAGTCTCGAAGTTCTCTTTGAGGGCTCACGTAACATACGCGGGCATAAGACGCCTCCCACATATCACTCTACGACCCTATGAAGTAGCGTTGACGAAGTCAGAAGTAGTACTTACACGGAGAGTGAAATGCTGGGCGAACTTTAGACACACGAAGTTTTGTGGCCCCCCAAAAATAAGAATTTAAGAGCACGGTGCCTGTGGGTTGAGAGGATTCGTTCATGCTGAAAACAGCATGATCCACGGCTCACCACGTGGAGGTTCCTCTCGTTGAGCCGCATTCAAGTTGTATTCTCGATGCCCTAACCACCTTGGGTGGTAAGTACCACAGCAAGTAATCATAGCATGTTTTTGAATTGTAAAAGCGATATGATGGGGATCAAACAGAAAACAGATTTTGGAGCTCAGGTACGTTGATGATAATAACGTAAGGGCGAAAGCGCGTAGGCCAGAAATGAAATGATACTTTGGGTCCGCATTGAATAAAACCCCACCAAAACCCCACTGCACCCCTGATAGCGAAGCAGTCAAAACGTGACATTTGCATAACCGCTTGAAGTTGCTAATGATTTTAATTCGGTTATTCATGCTGAAATGCGATTAAGATCTAAATATGAAGATAAATCACATAACTTGAGTCCTAATTTGAGTAACACTGTTCAGAATAGTTGTGACAGACTGTATTTCACTTAGAATTCGGCGTTGCCATTAGCAACCAACTCGTTGAATCCTCAGTCAGTCAACGCGCTTGAATGAGGACGGTTTGCGAACGAAAGAAGAAAATCAACTCATTTTTATTTCATTTCTACGATTTCAAGGAGCGAAAAGACATCATTGGATAAGCGTTAATTGTCTAAAGAATACTAAGGTGGTGTTTTTGACCTTCTCTATGCTAATTTGCTGGAGTTAAAAATGGTTTTTGCTCACTCTTAAATTGTCGGTGAGCTCAAGGAGGTCAACTTGCAATTCGGAGATCTGTGGGGGCAGAGTCATGTTTTGACAGACAGAAAAGTTTGCATAGAGATTTACAGGAATAGATGAACGTGCCAAGATCCTCTGTAAGTAATAAGTAAACATAAGAAGATGTCGATGCTATGCTAGACTCGTGTATACAAGTTTTATCGCGTATTATTGGGTTGACGTTTAGTTGAGTAGAGACAAGCACGAAATTAACTTTACATCGTCTCGAGGCGATCATGAACCCACAAATTTGATTCTATACTGATCACACTGATAGTTTTATGACCAAAACATAGAATGTAAACTTATTTTAGGTTAGGAAGAAACTGATTTCATCTGATAGCAAGCTTTATCCTCAAGGGGAGTTGAAAGAGTAGATTTTCTGATTTCCCATTTGTCGTGTATCAATAGGTGGCAATTCATCGTGATCTCACTGATTTTTTCATGTAATCATTATGTCTGCTGCATCTTAAGATACCAAAACAGCGTTTCTCACATATTAACAACTCCGATTTGTTTACTAGAGCAGTCTGTAGTGGTCAGGAGGTCTGAATTTTTAATGAGGTTTGTAAGGACAGTTTGTAAGCAATGATACTCATGCAACTACACAGGGGAGAAAATACTTACAATCCTTAGTGTTAAAATTATTTATTCATATAAAATTTTTGCAGATATTGTTGATTTTCTCGCTTGCTTAGAGTCTTAACCAAAAATGACACGATTGTTAGGCATTTTGAGCAGAAACACGAAGTAGAATGTTTATTTCCCCATTACTTGCTCGTTATCAATCTTTGTCTTGAATATTTGCAATGAATGTGACTGGAAATATATTTTTGTTATTCAAGATACCAACTATTTGTCAATCATTCACAAAATCAAGTTTGAAAGTCAGGTTTTATTCCAGTAATATTTGGTGCTTTTTGACTACACAGTGTAGTCAGGTTTGTCAACAGGTCGACGTATTCAGATTAAACTGTACTTTTGGAGGGTAGAGTTAAAATATTGTATGGTATATATAGATAAGCTATGCCGGTAAAACTGACAGAAGGTGGCTGGTATAATATTCTGGGTTTAGTTGTAATAACTGACCATGGAATTATAATGATCTGGGACATGCCACTATGCTATTGCTCTTCAGGAAAGTTCAACGGATAGCTCCTTGAAGGAAGTTTAACATTAAATATTTATACATAAGAGAGTGTATAAGGACATACCAATATTTCAAAATTAATTCAATATTCACCTGCCTTTGTACCCGGCGTATTATTACTGCAGCAACTGAATTTGTAAATGAAATTGTTCATAGGACTAAGAATAATGTGATATTGGACTTAATTTCAATTAGTGGGTCTTAAAGAAAAGGCATATTGTCATAACAAAGATAGGAATATTACTCAAGGCCATTTTGAGTTGTTTTCAAGGGGCTGTCTTTAGCAAGTTATTGCAGAGAAGCACAAAGCTATTGTTTGATGCCATTTAGGTATTTACCAAATGTGCAATTATATTTTTGAAGGGTTGTAATGTTGCATGGAGAAATGTTAGAATTTTTAGCAAAACACAACATCGGACATTAAGTAGTTGACATTTATCTTGTAAATCCTTCATTTTATTTGTTTTGTAAGGCCTTCACAACTTTGTTCAGAGTCATCCATCTGTTAGAAATCATATATCTCAAAGATTGTTTTCTACTGGTTAGATTGACATCAAAGAACTTTACTTTTTAAAATTGCATGTGAATTGTTGATTTTAACATGATTACTTTTGTATTTTATAGACATCTTATATACATGTATGGGTCACTATCATTAAGTATGTTACACACTGTGAAACAAAAAATTGTTTTTGTCATAATTACAAAAGACATTTTTTCAATTATCCCGTTACTGTGATTTTCAGTTGAAGTGCACTGTGGTGATATCCCATGCAAAGCTGAAATGTTGATCAGAATTCTCAGTTTTTCTGTTGTCAAAACATTACAGTGGAGTGGAAACAATTTTTTGTTTAAAGAGTGTATTCTTTCATTGATCTGTTTGGTGACATGATGATTGACTCTAGACATGTCATTAAAAAGTTATGAAAATACACATGTTTCATTTGGATAATTATTCAGTCTATTAGAGTCACCTACTGTGTCTAAGATTGGATAGGTAAGAGAGACACTATGATATGGAAATGGATAAAAACAGAAAATAACAGTATTATCTGACACAATATAATGTGCGTTTGTATTGAATAACAAAATTTTCTTGGACATAACTGTTCTTACTTATCTTTTTAACTGATATCATAAATGAGTTAAGATAATCCTGAAGTTGTGTACATGTATATAATTGTTATGCTAATACGAGAAACGTGTGAAGCCTTTTATTAAGAACTGATGTCTGTAAAAGAAGGATTTCATTTAAGCAACAAAAGCTGAAAGCTATTACAATATGCATTATAACATTGAAAGAATCATAAATAAATCTGTTTATTTGCAAAGTTTTGAATAAATGTAATTTTTCTAAATTTTGTTTGAAGGGTAAAAAAGTATAAGTTTAATTGTACAATCTTTTTGTGGTACTAAACTTGAAAATTTGGGGCATTGTGCTAAAATCATACTTAAAAGCTTTTTTCGTCTGACACTCCTCAGAGTATGAAAACGTCTTGCCATCCATTCATAAGGATTGTGTACTAACTAGACAAAATGCTTAGTAGGATATGAATTTTTGTGCCAATGTGAAGCTCCGTATGTATGTCACTTCTCAAAGATTGGGTGACAGGATCAAACAACATGTTTCACCCAGTATATGCCAAGTACTAATTCCTCCTAGATAACAGCCATCTTACAAAGCTATATCAAATCATGTGATTCTAACATGGACCATCATTTACTAGATAATTCAAAATGCACCAAAATGTATAAGGACAAGAATTTTTGGATAACAGCTACAACTAGATCGTCCTTTCATCTAAGTGTATTAGAGTCTGTCTACATTAAAACAACAAAACCAGTACTCTGTAAGCAGAAAGAGTTCGTTTTTTCACTTGGACTCTTCCAAAAATGCTTTGTTTCTTCATTTTCTCTTTCTTTGTTTCCTTTCTTGTTTATTATTGGCTAGTTGTGATACATGTTTCGTATGAATAGTTTGCCATGTGCATTTCCTTTCTGACAATTCATACTCTGAAGAGTGTCGGACAAAAAAGCTTTGAATTATGTTGTTAGCTCAATGTTGCACATTTTCCATGTGAAGTTTAATTGTCATTATAATGTTTAAGTCTGATTATCTAAAAGATTACAAATATGGAAAAGTCAAAAGCATATGGTTACTAAATGTTTGTCATTGATAATTTCAAAACTGGATTCATCCTAGCAAATATGCTTACACTAGTATTCATAAATTCAGTACATTTAGACCTTGAGTGCAAGGTAGGACCATGTATACAATCTGTTTGTCTAAAGTAGTATATAGTAGGATACGTTCAATAATATTTGGGTATTCAGATATTGCAATCTGAAACATTTTAGTACATTGTATAGCAGAGCATGCTGTAATAAAATTTCTAAATAAAAAATATAAACGTCTTTTTTAATAAAAACATCTTGCTAAAATATCGACCTTGTAATTCTTCTGTTTCTCCTGCCAACTATTGACTGACATGAAACTGTAGTCATGACAAGTTGCTCTTTGTCCTGAAGTATGTAACCTTGTTTCATACATTAAAATAGAAACATCAATTTTTCCATGGTGAAGCTTGAATACTTTAATTTAAAATTTGTTTTTATAATTAAAAACATTTGCATGTCTGTCAGACTTAATATCTGTAGAATTGAGTAAGCTTAAATTTGAGTCACTTATGAGTGTATCACTTGTAATAAGATTCATGTATCAAGTAGTGCATAGCAGTCTTATCTTTTGAAGAGCAAGTTGACAATGAAATTGAAACCTTTGATTTCATGACTCAATGTCAGTCTTCATGGTTATAATCAAGGCAATTGACTTGGGTTTTATATATATCTGATCATATAGATTGTACGTGTAGAATGAAGAGCTGTTTTATGGTGCACTCAATATTTCATTTTTTGTCTTCAATATTTCATTCTCTAGATTCATGGAAAGGTACGAGAATCTTGGTTTAGTTGGAGAAGGCTCATATGGGATGGTTATGAAATGTAGACACAAGGAAACCAGTCAGATAGTAGCTATTAAGAAATTCATTGAATCGGAGGATGATAAAATGGTTAAAAAGATTGCCATGAGAGAAATACGCATGTTAAAGGTAAGCATAATGTGAAATTAATGCCATAAAGTACGATAAGAAAATTTATACAGTGTAGTGTGTGTGTGTGTTGTACAGGTTAGCCTTGTGGCTAAGCGTCTAGGTCGTACATACGGACGATCTAGTGAATGCCACCGAGTCTCGAAGTTCACTTTGAGGGCTCATGCAGCATATGCAGTCATTAGATGCCTCCCTCAAATCACTCTACAACCCGGTTAAGCAGCGTTGACGAAGTCAAATGCAGTACTTACACAGAGAGTGAGACAAACAAAGTTTTGTGAAACCCCCCAAAAATAAGCAATTTAGAACACGGTACATGTGGGTGGAGAGGATTCGTTCATGCTGAAACAGCATGATCCACGGCTCACCACGTGGAGGTTCCTCTCGTTGAGCCGCATACAGTGTAGTAGACTGCAATGTCTTGAGCAAGAAAGAAAATGGAAGAAGATATTGATAAATGCAGGTTTATTGAAGTTAGTAAACGTTTTTGACAACCATGCCTAAGGAAGTAGTGTAAATCAGTGTACGAAATATACAAAAATCAGATTTCTTGTCAGTTTTATGAAAATATTCTTCTTGTTAATCTACCCATTTCTATATAATAAGTCAATTTTATTGCTTCAAAAAAACTGATACAAGCCAATCAACAAGTGCCTAAGGGCATTTTCTGGTTGCTTTTGTAGTCTTTATTGTAGTTTTAAGGATTACAATTTTGCCAATAAATTGTTTGTCAAATACTACCAGGTAGGCATTGCTCTTGCTCCGAGTAATATTACTATTGTAATATTACAAAATTTATCATCAAGAGAATTTCTTAATAGTTTTTAATAGAACAACGAGCTATGTAGTCCAGTCTAATTACATATCATACCATTCCTATGTTGCTTAGAAGTTATACATATAAAAACACATATATACAGCTTTAGAGATATGCATGCACACTGCTCCACCTTTACATATAGCATAGTGGAAGACCACAGTAGTAGAGTGGCCGCTTTGTTTGTGGAAGGTTGTTGGTTGGAACCTAAAATTGGGTTATACCAAAGACTTTAGAAATTGTGTTTCCTTAGGATGCAGCACCTATGGAGTAGATTTGTGAAGTGGTACCAGTGAACTGTGGTAGCACAGCTTGCAAAGCATTAAGGCTGAGGAAATGCAAATAGCCACTGTTCTATATAAAATTGGTATGCTAAGGAACCTGGGTGTGTTTACCTAATACAAGGGATTTGTTATGGTTGTCTAGAACCTTTTAGAAAATGTACATCTAGAACGTTCGAGAAAGTGGCAAAATATACTTCTTCAAACGTTCCCTGTGCTGCAGGAACAATTTTGATGCAATAATTACATGAAGCTTTTAGAATCTTCCATTGGATTATATTTTGTTCTTGAAGCTTCTAGAATGTTCTACTGTGTTCTATAGCATTCTATACTGTTCTGGAGAGTTCTACTCACTTCTAGATGGCTTTCTCAAACCTATATAAGCAGTTGCTTTCCAGGAATATGATTACTTTGGTTTAAGATGCATGTAATTAAGCTTTGATAAAATGTAGGCTCAGAAAAATATCTTAAGCTGTAAAGAGACTTCTTTGTTAGAGGATATACTACTGGATTTTGTATATCACAGCCTAGCTCACATATACTCTTTACTCATCATTTAGGAACTTTATTAACCCTGCGTGTATTTTATGAACTAGAGTGTTAAAGATACAACTGGATGCTATGTGGCACTGTAGAGAAACACTTGCAGCCCATTTGTTGGCAGTTGTCATGTTGTGATTTTATTAGGATGTTATGCTATGGTGTCGATATCTCAAATGCTGCATAAATGTACATAATTTATGGAAGAAGAAATTCAACGTGTGAATGTGGATCTATTTTATTGCAAATAATCAAGCAAAGAACAACAGTTTTTTTATTTGTGCAAAGCATTTGTTTGCCCTGTTCAGCAATTTTAGAAACTGATACGAAGCTTTTCCCCATTTCCCAGAATTGTCTTGTGCAAACAAACTTTTGTAAATTTAAAGGTATGCAATCAAACAAAAAGTAGTTTTGTCATAACGTTGGCTAGACAGTGTTGAAACTTGATTATGAGACTTTCAAACATATTGTTGAATTTTGATTTGGATAGTCCAATATTGGTGTGGTCAAGCAAACCTACACCTTCCACTGTTATTGGTTGTGATGTGATGTTATTGTCATTGTGCAGCTTCAGATTCCTTGCAGTGGGTAAAATCCAGCTGCAAATAGTGTGATGACAATTTGCATCACTCCGTTTCATGAACTGCATTTTCCGATAACATCAGATTATGCTTGCAGGACCCTGGCCATCTATGGAACTTGATTTTACAGGAGAGAGTCCCACCTGTTCCTCTCCCAACCCTGCTCGTTTCTCATCCTGAACTTGGGACCAGGCAATGGCGGAGTTTTTTGTGATGTGATCAGGTGAAGAAGAGAAAATAGTCGACTGAAGGCATAAGCGAGACGAATTGCCCCTCTCATTGCTGCAATTCAATCCCACCTCTTTTTAACGTTTTGCTAAGCATTGTTTGTACTCGTATTAACAGCCTTAAAATGATAAAGCAATGATCGGACCAGACCGCAATTATTTGTAACAGACTACTCGAGTAACACAGTGAACACATACAGTCTTCCTCCTGTATTTAAGTTTGTAATGCTATACTTGCTTAAAGCCACCATTGTCTTGTCGATAAGGCAGCATCCTTGTAGCTAAAGGTTAATTATTTGACTGCCCTTTGCCACAAAAAAGGATAGTAAGCAAGAGAATTTAGCAGAAGAAAGTTCTCACGAACAGTGTACTTCCTTTTAAGTTTAGATATCCATGGCAGTGAACAAAAGCTTTGGTCCATGTTATAAAAACAAAAAATAAGAATCATTAAAAGTCATGTTTCTCTCAACTTAATTAAAACTAAGATGAAGTACAGCATTAAAACACTTGCTATTTTCTATGGTATCTTAGTTTTGGCATTATTGGTACCAGTTACTCAGTTGTATTGAGTGTACTGTTTTACAATCATTGCCATTTTAAAAATTTTGTTGACGTCAATTTCATGACAGTCATAAAAGTGACTTTAAGAAATCAGTGGAAGGTACTTGGTATCGTTATTGTGTACCAAGAGGTACTGTAGCATTTCAGTTCACAGTGGCATGCTCCCTTGCACATTATAATCCTATTTGCCAATAAATTTATTATAGACTCTACCCTATGAAATCCACTTAATTACTATTCATATTTCTACAACAGTTTTGGTGACATGGCCAGGGTAAATATGATGGGGGGTACCAATTCAATGAGACTGCAGGACTCTGCCCCTTTAACATTTTTGGGGACATACCTTTTGCCTTGGCTTTGAATGCATCTCCCAATATCACGGTTGCCACTGCAGATCAGGAAATATGATAATTTTGCAAGATATTCAGTAAAACAGAGCATTAAAGGAATCCTGGCGACCATTGTTTGGCAAATATGGGAGGGGGAGCAATTGCTACCATATAACTCCCCAATGGGCATGCCACTGAAAGACTCATACTTCTACATTAACTTAAGGTAGCATGAGACAATTTCTACGGAATCTCTTCATGGTAACCCCGATCCTTCATCTCATCGTGGGTAGGCCTACATCACGTGATTTTTATTCGTGATACTCGTGGAATGTATGAAAATTCCCCTTGCATTGTATGCAAAACGTTTAAATGCAGCTTGATTAGTGAGCCATATAGCCTGTCTTTAATTCCCTATTACTTGGTCGTTCCATTTTCCCTGAAACTGTGCACTGCTCCACACCACACCCGCAGATGAAGAAAATTGCTAAAAAATACTTTAAAATGAAAATGAAAATTTTTTGACACTCCCTAGCCTCACTGCATGGACCAAAACTGCGCAAAACCCGCCCTGTGTTCCAACGTGTTCGACAACTTTAATACCGAATGCAGCTTCGCTTGTCAGTATTTGCATAATTGTCAGTAGGTCACAAGCTGGAAAAAGCTGTGTGTTATCGTTCAACATATATTTCAATTCATGATCGCCTATCTTGTATTTTACGGGTCATGGAAGTTCCAGAATGAACAAGATTCTGAATAAATATTATTTTTTCGGATAAGCATATTGAAAATTGGAATGAGGGTGGTTGTCTCAACAAATTAAAAATTCATTTTGTTTTCTATAGAAGAGACTTATAAGTGATCATTGATTTAAACAATTGTCACAAATGCCCCGATTTAATTCTTACCGCAAGGGACATTATCAGCAAACGTGATCGCAGGTTCGTTTAAACATTGCAACAGCCGCCGAAATGAGCTTGTTTGTTCTATTTATAGAATAAAAAAACAGTATGTTCTCGTTTGAAATCCCTTTCTTATCCTCATCGGTCATTTTAATGTAGTGTTTTCACACGGTTTGCGACAGTTCTCAATCAACTCAGCATGGCGCCATCACATTTTTGCAGAGTAGCCCACAGTAACGAAGCTTGTGATTAACATTTTAAAAAACCGAATTAAATCCTTGGATGGCTTGTGTTCTCATTGCCTCTTACAACTTATGTAACTAAGCATCTTACCTTCAAATCCATGATAGAACTGTACATTTGCTAAACAGAACAAGCGTAACTACTAACATTGCCTATGGATGGAATCAGGCCCATCGAGAGGCATGCCTTATTTGGAGGTGGGAGCCGGTGGGGGTGGGGGGGTGGACCACACATTAACAGATTAAAAATAATTTTACCTGAAATTTTTATACGGCTTAAGGGCACGAAACTTTGGAATCCTTTCTGCTAATTGGGCCCCGTGGAATGTTATTAACATAAGAAGGTAGCATCTATTTACTTGATGAAAACAGTTGTTAGATTTTTTTCGCGGTGTTTTTATAACAGCGACAAATTCTTCGCCACCTTGGTAGTTCGATAGCATCAAGTTTCTTTTTCACTTACTCACAACAAGCAGTGGTCTAATTGACCAATTGCCGTTACCTAGTTCTTTATTGATTAAACGGAATGGAGGTCACTGAATTCGACTGCATAAATGTAACTGAAATCTCCTACTTGGTGACGATTAGGGAGCGTGTCACCCCCTAGGCCCGGCCAACAGACTGAGAGTGGCTTAGTCAGCTTTGATTTTAGGAAAGGTTTCCGAAGTCGAGTGAAAGTCGAGACAAAAGGTAAGAGGTTTGGGCACCAACTCCTCAATGTCGAGGCTTGGTTTCGCGTGTTAAAGAGGCCTTGCTGTAGCAGATGAAAATCAATTATTTTGACGCGTAGCTTTGGAATTGTTTGGTTGTTATTTGCAAAAAGCCGAGTACGATTATCGATTACAATAAAGATATTGGGAGCTGTTTAAATATACTTGCTGCGCAAGTCCGAAATTTTAGAACTTAACGGACGAGAAGTAACGACAAAATGTCTTGTTAATCTCAGTTGTCATGTTTTGCATTGCAATAACATATTACATTAGGGAAATAGTTACATGAAAATTTAAACGATTGAGATGATTGATATATACAATACATGCATTTCAATGGTCTGTTTAAATCATTTCTGATATAACGTCCAAATGAGGTGACTTCACCAAACTTGTTCAGTGTTTTGCTGTGCCCGTGATCGGTTAAATTTACGCCCTTTTTTACGTTTAGTAAGCCAAGGATAAACGAGGAGTCCGAACAATTTCAAACTTGAAAATCGTCTTTAATTTAAAGTATGTCTTTAGCGCAATGTCGCAAATTCTAAGGCGACCTTCAAGTTTTGTACGGCAAAAAGATTGTTCAAGAATTTCAAATTTCTGCAATTATGTGGGATTGTTGACTTTGAACGAAAACCATACTTTCAATTAAGAAGTACAGTATTGTATGGATCGGTGTGACCACGTTGCACCTCTGACTGTCATCGTTGTTCAATTCCACTTTGATAATCTTCAAGACACGTTTACTGTTTATAGAGGATGGAAAGCACCTTAACAATCAGCTCAGTTCACGTTCATTTAACAGCCGTGTTAAAATTGTAATAGAAATTTCTTCATGCTAGAACCTTTGCACCCTCCGCCCAGTTTTTTTTTCTCCTCCTCCGCCCAGTTTTTGACCCTCCCAAGGCCCCTGCCTCGAGATTTTGTTCCCACCCAAGACCCTACAGCGCTATCTTGTCCTCCAGGATGGGTATTGAATAGACGTTTTTTAAACACGTAAGAAACAATGACCACGTTTAACTCAAGAAGCTTTGTTTCCTTCAAAAGCTCGTGTGAATAGCTCACGTATAATATAACTCAGGGTTCGTTCACACTGACAACACGCGAACATCTGTCAAACTAGATAATCCCACACCATTTAGACGAATGATATCAGACATTAGAAAATGCGAAAGTGCTGATTCGAGGCTTTACGATTTCACTATTAGTAGTTGAGTCTTGGCCGTGTACCAATAAAACAATTTCCTGACAAACATGTACTGCCTTTGAATATAAAACAATATTGGATTATTATGTAGACAAGAGCTTTATCATGACATGAGTCGTATGCTTTATATGAGCTACGTTTCGAGAGACACTTGTCACATCATCAGGCTACTAGGAATGATTTGGTACAGCTATTTTATTCTTACTCACTGCGGACGTCCGTGGTGACAGGGATCGAGATGTCCTGAGGATTGGCACCATAGCTGTGTTGTGTTTGTTGTGTTTCCTTTGCTAGTGCTGGAAGCCATATTTCGGAAGATATGCTGTTGATGTGATTGCCGTGTTGTAGGGAGTGGATGGTTTCTTTGATTTTTCTTGTTGTTGTGTTGGTCTTCTTGACTATAATTTTCTTGTTTTCCTAGTCAAAGGTATGGTTATGGGTCCAACAGTGGCCAGTTATTTCATACTATTTGGTGTCACCATTCTGAACAGCTCTCTTGTGCTCCTTTTCTCTTTGCCTCAAGGAACGCTAGTTTTTCTAGTTTTTCTAGCTTTATCATGTTCTTTGCTCCGGCGCGATCGGAACCCGAATCCTAGAAATAGGACTAGTGCTATCAGGGCTCTATTTCATACACCCAGAGAAAGAAGCTCATAAGATTGTTTTTGGAAACCCAAACAGAGGAAGAAAAAGGTTCCGTCTCGTAAGCAGCCCGCTATCCGATACTAACATTGAAATTATAGACAAAATACAGAATAGTATAATGGATAGAATGTTATAGACATGTTGTTACCATAGCACGAACTGGCGCCAAGCCTATGTTAGTATGCTTCCTTTAAAATAACATTTTTGTTTGTAAAGCATAGAAACAGCGAGTAATCCGCAATTTTTTTCTCTCTTATAGCAACTTCACCATGAAAATCTAGTAAACCTCTTAGAAGTATTTCGACGGAAAAAAAGATTGTTTCTCGTTTTTGAATTTGTGGACAAGACAGTATTAGACGACTTAGAAAAGAGACCAAATGGACTGGATGATCACACGGCGAAAAGGGTAACCTTTCAGGTGCTACGAGGTCTTGAATTTTGCCATCACCATAATGTAAGTATGTAAATTAATTATATATATGCACAGATGTATATTTACATGTAGATTATATATCATTATTTACATGTAGATTGTATGTCTGTATTTACATGTAGATTGTATATCTGTATTTACACGTAGATTATATATCTGCATTTACATGTAGATTATATATCTGCATTTACATGTAGGTTATATATCTGTATTTACATGTAGATTATGTATCTGTATTTACACGTAGCTTATATATCTGTATTTACACGTAGCTTATATTATATATTTATATAGGTTACATGTAGATTTTATATCTATATTTACATATAGGTTATATGTCTATATTTACACGTAGACCACACGTAGATTGTATATATGCACAGATATATATTTACATGTAGATTATATAGACAAGACAGATTTCTATTAAGATTCATTTTTATTACAGGTGCGGGTTCTTATGATTAGTTTCAAAGATCTCTCATTATGTTAGTTCCTTTTTAACTTGTTTTTGTTTTGTTTGACTTTTTGACATGTAAATGAAAAGTGAACTCTAAAGTATATGTTTATCATCATTTTAAACCATCGCACTCTGTCTGGTGTTTGTAGATCATTCATAGAGACGTTAAGCCTGAGAATATATTGGTTTCCAAATCAGGAATTGTTAAATTATGCGACTTTGGATTCGCGCGAACCTTAGGTAAGTTGTCTAAAATACAAGGAAATTTATTCTGGCTTTGCAATGCACAGAGGCAATTTTTTTAATGGTTGTTAAATTCCACATGACGTATATCTGGTTTATGTTTTAACCAAATTAGATACTCATTGTCATCAATATCATCATCATCAATCAGCAAAATGATTATCGTCATCATCATCATCAATCATCGTCAGTCATCAATCATCGTCAATCATCACGATCACCATCGTCATCACCATCATCATCACCATCGTCATCACCGTCATCATCACCATCATCATCATCGTCACCATCATCATCGTCATCATCATCACCAATCAGCAAAATGATTATCATCATCATCATCATCATCATCATCATCATCATCAACATCATCGTCATCATCATCATCAATCATCGTCAGT
>JANTCA010078093.1:0-14832 GCA_024741275.1 Chironex yamaguchii
AGTTAGTTTGCAAATTGGTAACATTCAAACCTTTTCTGTTGCCCTGATTTTCACGTTGGTATATTTTTATGCAAAAATTGTCAGAAAATGCTACATGTTGAATGCTAGAAACACAATTTCTATGCAACTGTGGATATACGTTCAGTGTGTATGAGAGAAATATCTCGATCTCAGAATGAGGACAAGGTCCCCTCGTCTACCATCAATATTATGGCGAGTAAACCTGTCTTGGTTTAACCACAAACTTTTTAACTACGAACAAAATGAAACTGGAATAGTTCAGAAGATGTGTAATCACCCAAAGGTCATAACTGTAGTTAGGGACAGAGAGCTTTGTTGTATACCAGTAGTCTTGTATTCCCGCCTAGAATTGTCCTTTATATAAAATTCGTCGTATAAAGGTAAGGTAAAAAATTTAATGGGTTTTAAAGTTTTGTATATCAAGGTATCCAGCAATTTATCAAGGTTACAAAACTGCTATACAATTTTAATACAATGTATTTATCTAAGCCTCAGTACAAAGAGAAGGCGAGTAATTATAAAGGACCAGATTTGTCAGGTACAAACTTTCAGCAAAATGCATAAGCATTGGGTTTTTTTACCTCTGTTTCCATTCTATGGATTATTCTCTGCTTGCTTATTATTATCGCTATCACTGGTTGATGAAAGCTAATATAGACGAGTTTTGTGATTGTTTTTATTAACGAGTTGCCTGTTTTAAATCTGATAGCTTTAAACATTAATCCAATTTATGTGGAATAAAAACAAATAAAATTATTGTCAAGAAACATAAATATTTAATGACAATGATTAGAATTGCGAGACTATTTCTGATTTTATTTGTCACGACTAACAGTTGAAACCTATTTTATCTAGTTGGTAAAAACTCTTAATACTGATACTAAACTTTCAAACTGAATTAACGATCTAATCAAAGCTATGAATGATAATAAAGCAACGAAACTTTGTATAAACTAAGAGAAATCCGTTGAAACAGCAACAACTTTACGAATGCGTTCACTTGTATGCTTTCAAATATGCTCTTACGAAGACAAGTGGTCTCAAATGGTCGCTATCTGGTGACTCATGTAGATAAACAATTTTAATAGTTGGTCTATCCTGTCGGATAATTATGATAATGAGTACATGCTTATACTTCATGATAAATAACCGAAGATCGCTTTCAAGAAGGGGACCTTTACTATAAACATTTAGACTGCTGATCACCAAACAGGGCATTTGTTTACATGACGCGTCATGGTGGAAGGTTTGAGCTAACAGTAAATAAAACAGACGGTCGATAACTTTTGTTTGGTTTAGTTAAAGTTATCCTGGCTTCGTATCATTAAAAAAGCGTACTAAAAAGCACTTAAAACGTGGTAAGAAGTTTTGTTGTTTGCAGTACATTTGTAGTGTCTATGGAATTTCCTGTGGTTTATTCAACTAATACAACATGAACAAATTAGAGACTGGTGACAAATTTTGCTATCCTAAAAAGATAACAAAATTAACTTGCATTAAAAGTATTAGTAAGCCAGCAGAATTCAGCGTTTTAAGTATTTGCAGATTTGCATAACACGACAATACAAGCTTGCTTTGTGCCTCCTCATAATGGCACTTTAAGTCATGGTGTTCAAGGAAAAGCCTGCTTTTACCAATGCTATGTTTACAACTGAGGACAAAAAAGAAGTCATACCTTTCTGTTCTTATTTAAGCACAATAACTTCATCACTTGTGTTCGTATCAGGAAGCAAAGGTAGATTCCCAAATTTCAATCAAGAAAGTGCACTTTTAAAGCAGACGATAACGACCATGTTTAAAAAGGAACAAATGCCTACAGTCACTTATTCGGTGCAGAATTATCTGCCTCTGTCCTCACTTTTAAGGATAAACCAGGCCATCTAAAGTGGAAATAATCAGTACTAGTGAATGCCTGAAGTAAGAAAAGAAACGTATCTATTCGGTAACAAAAATATCTAAAGAAGATCTTGCCAGACGCCTTCTTTATAGCAGAATATTGTTCCTCTTCTAACCGACATAAATTTGATTGTTCCTTTCCGTGTCTTTTCCAAATTGAGCCAATGGCATTTAATGAATGAAGAATTAGAAATGGCAAAAACGTTTTGGAGCTTCAGACAATGATTCAGCAAAAATTAGAAAGCAGACTAGATTGTGCAGATTAAAAATTCAGCTTTCAAAAAAAATTTCAAAATTGAAGCCTTAAAATAACTGAAGTTCTAATTTCTAAAACTCTTATAGGAGTAATATTGTATGTTGCAAAGATGTGAAAAATATAACGAAGAAATTATGTGTAGATATCAAAACAGGAAACTTACATGTTTATTTGATATCAATAGACAGATGTTGTTGATTTGAAAATGTGTCGATTTCTGGTTTGGTTAGCTACTGATGTCGGTTTAAGATTTTCATATATAGTTGAAGTTTCTTTTTTAAAATGAGAATAAACAATTCAGAAATAAGGCAAGTACTGTAATAACAAAGTGTGAACAAAATCACAATTTTCGATTAAATTCCATCTTAGCATTCATGTGCTCTACATTAATTAGAAATTAAGAGCCAAACGTCAATATAGAAGTAGCAAAACTATACTTCCTAAGGTCGAAAAACCGTCTATTTTTTTCATCCTATAGGAAAACTGTAAGTGCGAAACTGTAAGTGCGAAGAGCAAGTATGGTTTATCAGGTTGAGCTTATAACAAACACGAAATTTCAATTTGGCTTAAAACAAGATTAAATGTTTAGCTGTCAGTAGGGAATTAGTTTGGGTCTCTTTTTGTCTTGTCATATGTCACATGGTAAATTGATAGAAATATCACCTTATGAACTGTCGGTCGGGAGATGACAAGTCAAAGAATGTGTGTTATGAACTTTTCTCAATTCACTGCGTGACTAAGGGTAATCTTGACATTGTGAAAACATCTCTTCATAATGAAAACTTTACTTTCATAACCGCAGGCTTTATCAACTATGAATTTCGGTAATTGTCGACAAGTAAAGTGTTCCGCTCGTTAAAACTTGAAACGGCAAACAACTACCTTTGTTTGTAGGATATGTCATGATGATATCATTGTAGAATATGGAAACGAGTCTTAGGTGTTAACTGTCTGAAATTATTGATAACAAAAAAAGGGTGGAAAAATTCAGAACCAGATTGAAAACTTCTTGAAGCCGTAACTTAATTACATGATGAGTACTTAAGTGACAATTTTAAAAAGCAACAAATTAAAAATAAAACCTTGCGTCCTAACTTCACATTTTGATAATTGTATAGCATCGTATCAGCTTTTCGTAGTATATAAAGGAGTTTATACATAGTACATTTGAAATCCTTGTCTACAAGATATCACCAACTTGCTGTCATAATACATGGATCTTTCAGTGGTTGCCTGGTATATCTATTGCCTTAGAAATGAGCAGGAGAACGTTTATTATTACTTATAATGTATTCAAGTATTCAGTTCTTGCTTTGGACTTTTTCAAACACTACTAACTAGTGCGTCAAAAACATCTCAAAATGAAAGCTCTATTAGCAATACTACTTACTGAGTACAGAACGTCATAGGAACGTTTGAAAGTATTCCTCAACAAGCAACAAATAAATGATTTTACTGTTTTGGACACCAATTCATGCACAGACAGTTAATGTTTGTACGCTCAATTTCAATTACATAAAGAAGGCGTCAGATTTGCAGTCGTGAGAACTAGATTCAAATCTCTGGTGGTCACAATCATCACTTCCGTTTTTTACACTCAATTTGGGGTACCTCTTTTAAATCGGAGTCTGATTTTAGTTCGACTATGAATGTACTCCTTAAAAATATCTGAGACGAAAAATGTTTAAAAATATTTTGCAACCCTGAAGCCCAGGGATTTGAAAGTAACAGTGACAGTAGTAGCAGATACCAGCGTCAGAGAATTTCTATTGAAGAAAATGTCATTTGTTCCTAATCTCCTATCTTGTGATTGTATACTACTTATAAATGTTTGACACACGTAAAACAGTAAAAGGTGTTTTGTACTCCGAAATCGAGCGAAACTGGGTCTATGTAGTCATTATTTACGGACCAAATGCTAGCGCGCTACTGCGACTCTCGACTGCGTGTTTTATGTCACTTTGGTTCGAATTAAACGATTGCTTTGTACAAATCGAATGTTCTCTACAAATGCTCGACTTAGCAAGACAAAGTGTGAAGCATGAAATCAATAAAACTCGGTTTAAGAGTTGACAAAATAGATAAATAATTTACCATTTGTAGAATGGTGAACCAAAAAAGCAAAACCTTCGGAGAAAAAAGTCAAACATATTCGTTACAGTTGGATAGTTCAATTATATGTGTCACCTGGGAAATTTTTCGTGTAATAATCTACCAAAAAATTTCGTTGCTGTCCTGAAAAATCGTGTGCAATCGAAGTATGTTAGTTCCAAAATGAAGGTAATTCGTGTTATTAACCATCTAAAAGATAGCGGATTCAACTTCACAAACATCAGTGGGATTAATCAAGAATTAAATGCACATTACGGTAAGCCTGTGATGATTTCATGCTGGTAACGACTATAAAATAGCACTTCTTCATGAAAGCAAAAATCAAGATAAAAGTTGACTGTTGACCACCATTCGTGTCTTGCAAGACTTTTGGATATGGTTAAGAGCAAATGTTGTCAATATTCTATTCTATAATATTCAAGCTTGACAGTTACCTTCGGGAGCCGACTGGAAAGGGGTGCAAATTACTCTGGATGTCACAATGGTACAAACAGTTGAACCGAAGTATCGACGAGGAATTGTTTATTGGAAGAAATGCAATCAGTTATACACAGGCATTATTACACTTTGATAATACCATTTTTGATTCCGCACTAATATATACAAATAGTACTGCACTATAAGTGCTAGAGGTAACAAATGTACATCACATTAAGTCCGTGCTCTTGGCGAGAAATCACTATTTCTATAATCAAAGCTATTAAACTCCCTATTTGATTCATTTTACTTTAAAATGTTCGTCAGGCATTTTCACTTTAAAAGGGTCAGATAGCAGCACTTCCAGGACCACGGCGAGAAAGTTTCAAGACAAGATTCACCTCTGGTTTAAGAGGCTGATGATTTACAAGTTGTGGTACTGTTGACGCAATGAGGTAAATCAAGTTCTACAATTGTCGTGCTCACGTTAATTTGTAAGCTTAATGTTGACTCTCGGAAGAAAGGATCTTCCAAAACAAATGCCTTGTTTGTACGAGCAGCTGTTAGTATAAGAAACTGATACGCTGTTTTAAGCTCTCAAACGGAACTAACGGTTATGCGTTTGTGAGCAGCTCTCCTAGTATGCAACAATAAATGCTGCCTCACCTGTACAAAAATATCTCTACTTTACCCTTGGAATAATATTTATTTAATACCAATCGATAGCATTTATCGCCATAGAGTAAATACACGATATTTAAGTTGCAATATTTTGTTTGTCTTCCCTTAAGAAAACGGAGTCGAATAATGCTCTGCATTTAATATTAACTTGATCTTTATGCTTGAAAATTCTTGACTCTATGGACTCAGTGGGAGCTTTATCATGACATGAGTCGTATGCTTTTTATGAGCTACGTTTCGAGAGACACTTCTCCCATCATTGATCTTTATTGTCGCATTTAAAAGGGTTACCTATTGCTGGGTCTTTGTCCATATCATGCATAAATGTCATCTCCATATATTCAGAACATCTTGCACATGCTTTATCAAAATTCGTGTACGCAAAGCAATAGCCTAATCGAAGGACACAAGAGGCCAGGTTCCGGGGACAGTAATTTTATGCTTGGTATTGAGGAATCATTTTCAGAAGGAAAAACGGATAGATGACGCGATTTTCTTTCGTTGTCATCTTTCAGTTGACATAAAGCTAAATCTGCTGTTTTCAATGTTGTGAAATGACAAACTTTAGATGAAACAGTCACTAAGTTGAGCAATTGACCTGCCGGCCTTTTTATTTACGTTTCATGTTGTCTCCTTGATTGTCCCGATGATTATAACCTTCAGATAAGCAGCGTTTAGTAGCTTCTTATTGTAATTGACGTCGGGATACTGCTACCACCACAAGGGTGCAGAGTGAGCTGCGATAAGAGGAGATGAATTTCCTCTCTGCTAAAAAACTGAAAGTGATCGGGACAAAGTCTGGGCAATAACCTATTGTCGTATTGGTCTGTTACATTGTGTTCTCCAAGATTGCAATGAAATTGTGGGCAGATTATTTTTCTTATGGCCAATGTTAAATTTATGGAAATTTATGTAGATAAAGTTGACACTTGTTGCCTTTACTCACTAATCAAATCCTCAGACACATGCAATATCAAATTTCATAATTCGAACTGTAGGAGATAGAGTTACTAGATTGATAACAATGAAGTAAATAGTCCGTAACAACAGGAAGGCTTTCAAATGCATATAGATTATAATTTACATTACTTACATGAATGCTAGCCTGATCGTTTTCATGTTGCTCTTATAACATATTCTAGTCTTCCTGCCATACAAATCTTATAAAACTTTCCACGTTAAGTGCAAAACAAATATTGATAGTCAAAAATTGAATTGTTATGATGAAGTCAAACATGCTTGTTATAAACTTTAATCGTAAATATTAATGCTATTTCTGATTTTGGTTGTATATTTGTTAATGAAAATGACTATGGTTACTGAAAATTTTGACAAATACAATGAGATAGAAATCTAATAAGTAAATGCAGCACTTCATTTTCCATTTTCGTTCTGTTTAATTGCAGTAATACGAAGTGCTTCAACTCCAAAACCTCTCTTTATGTGTTGAGAGGCGATATAAAGAACATCTTAGCAACGTAAAACATGCAATTGCTATTTTATTTACAATGTTAGTAGCTTAAAGACTTTATTGCTTCACTGTCAACTCTTCCAGTATTCACTAATTGAATATGACATGCTATTTCTTCATAGTATTCACGAACAATTTTCTCAAATGCCAAGAAACCCTTAATAAATATCTGCAACCTGCCAGGATTTAAACTCATGAAGAAAACTCAAATCTCATTATCATTTTGAGAAGAAAACTGGCTTTCATCGGCGTTGGTGGTCTTTAAAAACGACCATCGTGTCAAGCAAAAAGTTGACAACAAAGTCAAGTTAAGCAACGAATAGCTCTTTCTGGTCGGTTTAGCCGAGGGTCATCTTGAGTTGAAACCAATTTTTCGTTCAGTCACATGTTTTTTTAGATATTAAATTTCGTTTGTTCGGGTTGTTCGTGACAGAAAAAGACAAATAAACTAGATTACTTAATCAAGAAACAATGGATTCAAGTATCATCGTGCAAAGGAAGCAATAAGCGTCAAGGGTTCATTTCTTGTTGGCTCTTGAATCAGGGCACACTTGTTCATCCTTTTAAATTAAAACTTGGAGTGTTATTTTAATTTGGAGGTATATACTCAATCTGCATATATTTGATTGCATTATAAGAAGTTGGAAAAATCATCAATTTTTCATACATAAAGAAATAAACACAAAACAAAATTTAGATCTTGCCTTGAAGATAGACTTGTGCTTTTGCCCAAGTGCTCCATAAACAAAACCTAACGTTGACCAAGAAAACTGTACTTTATTAAGTAAATTAAAGCTGTAAAGAAAACAATGAAGTGTAAAATAATTTATGTAATAATGATAAGCAATGGAGTTAGGTGGAGACGCAAAAGAAGTTTGAGGTTGGCTGCCTGGTATACATTGCATATTGGATTAGGTAAATCAAAGTGCCATATTTCATCTCTAAAACTATTATGCTCTGCTTATGTATCCGAAACGTGCTATATTATTACACTCGTTTGGTCTCCAAGGACACTTGTGCCTTCTCTTGTAAATTTAATGCTCTTTCAGGGCGTAGATGAACATAAATTTTAATTCTTGCTAGATTGCGTGGATCACTAGGACTATTAGTCTATTTGCCCAAACTGTATTTGTCTCCGTCGCTCCCTTTCTCCTAATATCTTCTAGATTTGCTGAAAAGCTAAAAAGTTGATAAGCTAAAAAGTTTTTTGGCACGAAAGCCTTTATTAGTCTTTAAATCTGCAATAAAACATTAAAACAATTTTCATTAAAAGGTGCTGCCAAATAACATGGCAATGAAAGAAGTCATTACAGCTTTTAAGGAAATGTTTAGCATTAAATGAAACTCGAATAAATATTAATATTCATGCAACTCTACGTTCACCTTAGACGATTATCAAGTAGCAAACTTGTGATTTTGACGAGCTTAAGGAAGCCCTTTTCATTCGTACCTGCAGTCACATTTGTCTTTCAATTTGTTAAATTAGTAAAGAGGTTAAGAAAAGAAATCTTTTAACATATTATAAGGAATATCATGTAAATGTTAGAAACATGCCTGTCTTATTCGCAGAATAGTTTTAAGAATCTTTTAAGAATTTAAGAATTTTAAGAATCAATGGAATACCCTACAGTAAACTTACACTACATCTAGACCTTCTCTAAAGTTTATATGCATCGACCTCGACCTTTGCACACCAAGTTTGTTTTTTTCACAAACTTTTTGCATTGCTGTTTGTCCAGTCCCGAGTATTTCAATGACATAGTGAAATGTTAGCGTACGGAACTAGACTCTTCCAAGTGGATGCAGAGGGTAAGAAACAGGAGAATTTTGCTTTCGGACCTGCCAAAATAGTCAAAAAATTGGAAAGGCTTTCTTTCAATCTCAGTGACCAGAAAAATTTCTTTGCACAATATTTTATGTCAGCCATACTGCGTTTAGAAAAGGTGATAAATGGCGTTTGAACAAGAATTTGCAAGGTAGTAACAAGAGAAAACACTCATAAAAATACATCACAATACTCATTTATGCAAAAGGACATTATTGTTGAAAACTGACTTGAAGTCAAATTTCTATTTTGTTAATACACACTATCCACACAAATTGTGATTTATGTTACAACTTGCTATTAGTGACGTTTGGAATTAAAGTATTTATTTCAGTTCTTATCTGAATCTATATGAGTTTTGGATTAAAATATGATTTATCAGACAAAACTAAAATCACAAAAACACCTAGTTTAGAAGCTTTACCTTGTATAGAATTCATTAAAGGGTAACTATGCCTCTATCAGATTATCATTCTGATAGAATAGAGCAAAACACCTAGGATCTCATATTTTAATATTAAGGGAGTAAATCGATTAGATATATACAATATCATAAAAGCAACACTATTTGTGAGAGCAGTTTGTAAGCGACTTGTAGCAGACAGAGTAAATTACTTCATGTTCACTCTCTCTCCAAAGAGAAGCCATATAATCCTGGATCGATCCGACATCAATTAATAACTTATCCAAAACATTTTATTGTCTTGATTATCTTGTGTGGTTAAACCTTTTAAGTGTAAGCCAGCACCTGTCTTTTGTCTTATAAAACTATCAAATAATGATCATAGACTATCCTTTGCGCTGAATACTTAAACAGAATTAGAAGAAAAGGGCATGCCACCAAAACATCGCATTGTTATTAATTCAGCTCACTAGTTTCTTGTTGTTTTTACACTGTCAAGAAACAATTACAAGTGATCTTTTATTCTTGTTCTCGTTGCTAGGTCTAAGACAAGCCGAAACTTAGTTCAGGTGCATACCCAAAATGTTAGATTCAGCGTCTAGATGTTTATTTCAGTTTGATGCTCGAAGATGAGGGAGCTATTTGAGATCGACACTTTCTTCAAATTTTATGATGAGACAAAAGTAAAAAGAACTAAAATTAAAGCTGATCACAGTTTCTGGTGTTTTGGGTTAAAAATGATCTTTCAGTTTTACATTTTGAAAAATCTTTATTTTGTATCTATAATTGAATGTTATCATCTTTCTTGTCACTGTCAATGTTCCGATTCGGCTCACTGACATGTTTCACACCAATTACAATTACTGGAAACATATTTTCTTCAGGCTTTAATGAAACCAGTACCTATAATTGTAGAATATCCGCCACCCGAGTGTACGGTTTTGCTTCTTAAAACCAAATGGTAAGATATTTATTCGAGGATTGCAAGTAAATGGTAACTTACAGTACATCGCTGGATCGGTACGCAAGTGAAGGCCTTACATGATTTACCCAAATCATCCTATTCATCTCACTTGAACCAAATCTTCCTTAAAATTCATTGTATTTGGAGAACATATCCTACAAATTGATTCTGTTATGCTTATCTCAATGACCTGGTTAACTGCATTGATTATGTACATGATACTTAAGACGTACTAGACCAAATTTCTTGAATAATTTTCTAGTTCTTTAGTTCTTTAGAGGAAATCATATTTTACATTAATCATATTTTATATCAGTATTTAAGAGTACTCTACGTTGAATTATAACAACAGCAAAGGAATGGTACTAGTGTGCTCGCTACGCGTAACGCACATTGCGTGTTCGAATCCACGACTAGATCATACCAAAGACTCTAAACATAATACTTCACTGTTAGAACTCAGCACTAGGATAGATTATGGAAATTAGGCATAGTTCTACCAGCGGGCTAGCGCCCTGTGGTGGCATTCATCGTGTTTCACAACTGTACAGCCCAAAGGTTAAGGCAACAGAAATGGATGCCAAGCTACACAAATTGATTTGCGAAGCAATTTTGACTTTGACAGCGCGTAAAGTAATTGTATGCAAGAACTTCATACAAATGTTAAAATATCCATTATTATTTAGATAATAAAGTTGCCATATTGTTACGAAGCAGTTATGAAAATAAATCAGGTGATAAATTTTGTTATGCGTACAGCTTTGATACTTATGTATGCTATGCTTTTTAATTACTTGATTTTGACAGGAATGGCTACCAGAAGCTCAACTGATTTGGTGCGAGTATTCTACGATTATTTTTGACAACGCATTAAAATTAATGATATGTCTGGCATGTAACGTTGTCTAGACAGGGGGTGTCCCATAGTTAACAACATAGAACTCATTCAAGTTTACGTATCTGTTTTAAAGGCTAAGACAACCTAATTTGGGTCCTACTTTACGTTGACATCAACCTACAGTTTTTATACTCTTGGACAAAGCAACCTCGACAATATATTGATAATTTGCAATTTGTTATAGAAAATTTTAAAATTTAATTTTCTGACTTTGAAAGCTAAAAAGGTAGTGTGAAAACTTTTGTCGAATTCTAATTGAGAGTTAGTAGATGAGACGACGATCTTACAAGCCAAAGGTTGCGGGTTAAAACCTTATTCTACCCCCAAAAAGAGATTATTGGCAAGAAAAAGTAAAGGAAGCTCTCTTTTTAAAAAAACGCACTGTCTTATAGAGTTCTTAGCATTCTAAAACCTACAGAGATCTTGGCTACAACTCTTCTCACATGGTTTTGAGCCCTCGACGTATCTAAAACACGAGATTTCTTGAGTGTTAATAAAATGTTCACTGACGCGTGTTGAGAAGTGTTGTTGTTGCTGCTGCTGTTGTTGCTATTGCGTAGCTTCAGATTGCTTGTAGTGGGTAGAATCCGGCTGCGAATAGTGTGATGACAATTTACGTCACTCCGTTCAAAGAACTCCATTTTACGACGACATCAAATGCTTGCACGACCGCTGCCATCTCTGGAACTTGGTTTTACGGGATATTCCCAACTTAACCTCTCCAAATCCTCCTCCTTTCTCATACTGGACTTGGGACCAGGCAATGGCGGATTTGTTGAGAAGTGTTCGCAGGTTTCATCGACATGTATGCATACAAATATACAAAGGATGATTTATGATCAACACTTATATGCAGATGTTCTCTTGACCCTGGAAGACGACCAGACAAGCTTAATATGGACATGTCTACGGAAATTTATAATCCACTCAAAGAACGTACTTAAAGAATTTTATAAAGTTGTTGTTCATCCAAGAGGAAGTAAACGAGAGACCAGGATGTAAATCGCTATCACTTAACGTATTAACAGAGTAAACTTTCGTAACATATTGTCGTATTTATTCATTTGCAATGATATAAAGTAAAAATAAGCTGTTAAACAAGATAAGAATACTCTTTGGTATATGCCTGGAAGCATACCCAGGTGTCATTGATATTCTAACTAAACCTTTGTATGCACAAACCAATCCTAGCTTGCAAGAACGTGAACGTTTACACGTAAACAAGGGAAAATCATCTTGTGGTAGTGTTTGGTGATATAGACTTACAGTTTTTAACAAACAAATTAAGAATAAACACCTTCGCAGCTTTTACTCTTGTTCCTTAATTTTGTAATGAAATCGAATTCTGATTCCTTACCTGATTTGATTTTAATCATAATAATTATTGATTATATTATATAAGAAGATTGCCACCCAACAGAAAAAATAAAGGAACCATTTACTCTCTACAATACAGCAAGTAAATAAAGAGTGTGTCTTAGCCAGCCAAATAAACAAACAAACAAAGAGTGATATGGCGTCGCCACTGAGGATCTCTCAGCACCTGAGGACATGTCATAGTACGTAGTTCAAAAACGTTAACGACTCAAGACATGATCAACTTATTCATTTACAAGTTCAATTATAAATGAACATTGTGGACAAAGTTTCCAAAATGTTCCCAAAATAATTACAAAATTGAGGTCAGGGCAATCTAATGGAGTCAAAGAAAGGAAAATTGTTTAAATTAAAATTTTCATTTTCATAGAAAAGAAGAGAAAAAAATGAAGATGCAGATAAATTGAAAGAATTAAGAAGCAGATAGCTCAGTTCCACTGGCATTTATGGCTGCTGAAAAAGATATATGACTATATTTGTACAAACTGGCTGGTTGGCTTTCATTTAATAAAATGAATCAAACTGCAGTTTCCTTATTTTCTGATCATTCTCAAGACATGAAAGAGAATGGGGAATTTGATTGCAGAAATTTTCTCAGCACTGTGTCGTGATTACAACAAATAACGATTGGAGAAATATTTAACCATCAAACCAGTTGAAATTAGCTGGAACCAACCAAGTGTTGGAACGAAAATCTGTTTGAGAAGGTTGACTACAAAGCTTTGTGAAATCAAACGGCACTTCAGTGCCGGAACTTTTTCAGGACCACGCAGGTATTGAGAGCTTAGAGATTGAAGAAAAATCGATTGTGTACAATATGTTGCAATAGATATGCTAGGTGGGAAAAATGTATTACAAAGATGATTCTGACAGTAAAAGACATGGCCTTCTCTTTCTTCCATATCCTGGAATGCCCTTTTATTTTATTGGGTTTCTTTGCTCTCCTAAACTAACAAATTGTCTCTTAACCTTTTTTTGTAATTACCATTACCATTTGCAGCTCCATATTGTTTCTGCATCACGCCAAAGTATAACGTCGCTATCTTCATGCACCAAACTAGATACATTAAAGTAAGACGGTAAATAGACTCCTTCTGCCGCTCTAAAGAGATTCTGTTTCTTGTCATTAATTCTCCTGCACTCAATTAGCTCAAACGTGCACTTTGGATGCCCCTAACAGAACCACTAGATTAGGCGCATGACGAAGCAACTTTTGATTTGGGTTTTAGTATTTCAACTAATAGATGAACTAACAACTGATTTCAGCAAGCTACTCTTCATTTTGCAATACAGACATTTTACCATATCAAGACTTTTCCTTTAAGCTTAGAATCCCAACGCCCACGAGGTATCAAATCCTGTTCAAATTCACATGTAGAAGCTACAACACTGCTATACACATGACCTAAGCCCCAATTAAGTGCCAGACATTTTTTCGAGATCTTAAAAAGGTATAAGTGATTAAATCAAGTCTATTTTCTGAATTTTCGTTTGTGTCGTAGCAAATATATTTAATGCCTTAAGGGACTAGCATGATTCTAATAATATTCCTAGGTTGTAGTTTCACAACTCTTTTCCAGAGCAGAATGATTTTCCTGCAAATGTTTACCCTCTAGCGTCATAGTCATGTTACGGTACGTATCCTTACATATTTACCCAATTAATTGTCCACAGTCTAGTGTCTAACAAATAAGTGGTGAAAATTGTAATCTTGCCACCCATGGGGAAAGAAAAACGATTCATAGAATTGCCTTCCTACATGGTCTTAGTGCAATGTCCCAATTACTGAAAGCAAATTATCATCGTTTGATATTCTTTCATCTCCTATTAGTGTAACTAAGATGGAATATCTTCTTCAATCATAGAAGATCTACCGTTACCTTGAAATTCACTGACTTGTTTTTCAGTTCTACTCGAAAAATATCTTACTGTTATATGATTAAGACCAACCTTTACGCTGACCCATATTAACCTCTTAAATGCTACAACTGACTTTTATGGATCACATTTTCAAGATAAAACAGTAGCACACCGTAGCAAAGACTACAAAACAAGTTCAAAGATCATGCATAGTTTTTTATCTTGCATGCTGTACATTGGTATTCCCTGGTGCGATGGATTTGACTCATTCTGCTTTAAGAATGTTGTCGCTATGTTAAACTAGAGTGAAGATTATGACTCACAAAGCCAGTGCTTTCGTCTTTTATCGTAAGATAATAAAAGGCCATCAATAATAGAAAACAAGGAATTGGTGGCTGGACACAATAAGTGGGTGTTTAATTGATCTGTTAAAGTATTTAAACGAAGTTAAAAGAACAACTGTACAGTAGGTCTAGAAAGAGAATTGATCAATCACAGGCTATTTTCATTATTATTATTGCTATCATTATTATCATTATTACTATTATCATTATTATTAGTATTACTATTATTGTTATCATTATTATTGCTATCATTATGATGATGATGATTATTATTATTATTATTATTATTATTATCACTATTATTAAT
>JANTCA010078104.1:1211-14831 GCA_024741275.1 Chironex yamaguchii
AGTCCTCTACCTGCTACACATGTCCTGCTATGTTGCAGTTTACAATGTTAGTCCTCTACCTGCTACACATGTCCTGCTATGTTGCAGTTTACAATGTTAGTCCTCTACCTGCTACACATGTCCTGCAAGTGCTGTTAGTGCTGCAAGTGCTGTTAGACTTAACTTAGACTTCCATTAAGAACCATATCCACACTTGTTTCTTGTTTTCTCTATAGCTTAAAATTTTGTTTTGTTATCCATATGTACGTTTTCCTTGCCCTAGTTCTTCCTTCTGTCTGCATCTATTCTTGCTTTTGTTATTGCCCTTTGTCTCTATTCTAAATGTTTCTGTCTATACTTGTTTGGTCGCAGTCCTCTTTCTCTGCATATATATAAGACCAATGTTGTATCTATTCCTCATTCGCATGACTTTTCCTTAATTTTTGGCAAAAAGTCTTGATTGTTTTCTCATAAAATTGTTCATATTAATTAAATGCAGCCGGTTCTTCATTAGAGAGAGGTAGTATTCTCTTACTATTATAAATATTATCATGCATTTAGATGTAAAAGAGATTTTTACATGAAAATGCCCCGTTTGCATTATCATAGAGTGGCCCTTATTGAAAACACATAGAGATGATATCCAAGAGAGACAATCGATTTAGATACTTTTCTAATACCCTCGCTTCGTGTGCATGTCTTACTTCAGCACTTAAAAGTCTTGGAAACCAAGTAGTTTTGCCTTTTTGAATAATTTTTTTTCAAATGGTTTTGTTTTTCTGGTATTTGTAGGATATGAACACTATTCCCGAGGAAGTTTTTTCATAAAAAGCCGAGGTTCATTTCAAGCACTCGTTGTGTCTCACAAGCTGTTTAAATTTGTTACTTTTTTATAAACATTATTAAACCCAAGACAGTTTTTGTAGGTATAGGATGATTTTTTGGATTGTGTAAATTTGCGTGATCTTGATCGTTATAAAAAGTATTAATCTGTTCTAATTTATCATGTTAAACATAGAATTGACAATGAAAGAAGTATAGGCAATTTATGTTGCCATTGTGAATCCGCCATTTTGTCTCACTTTTACGACAATTCGTAATGACCCCCGTAACCATGAAATCGTTTATTAGAAGGCCAGTTTGATCGTATTTTATTTCCAGATTTTGACCAAAATCCGGTTTCTTGCCTTAAACAAGTGGTTTATCTCTCATTAGGAAGCGCTGATCACAGTAAATAGTTCCTCATAAGGAGGAGATGGTTCCCACTAGTATCCTTATAATAATAGGTTTAGCTGTAAAAATGAGGTTTGAGGGGCGCCTCTCTCTACACTTACGGATGTGCCCCCTAGATGAATTCCACCAAGAAAGGTACTGCTAGTCACTGGAGTCACATGATCTTACATACGGTCGTTTGGGAGCTAGTCAAGGAAAAAGCATCTCTGTCTCATTTTTGTTATATTATAGTTTCTATGTTTTCTTACTTGCTTAAGTATATATTTGGTTATTCGATCAGCATTAACTGATTTACCAGGTGGGCCATAGATTTTGAAGGCTAAATTACCAGACCGATATTTTCCTTCCATTATCTCTCTGATTACCATCGGGGTTTGAGGTGCAATTTTTCCAATCTAGCTGTAAGGGATGGAATCTAACGCTTAATGCTGTGGACAAATTTGTCGACCATGTGTGGTTAAGTTTGAGCAATATCGTGTAGCTTTTAAATCATTATAAGGGTACAACGCAGGGATTGCTAACTTAGTAGTTACAGTCTTTAACTAGATCTGTTTGTCATATGTTGGCAAGGTTTCCAACATCCGAAATGGCAGCCCCTGACAAGGCAACTCTTGGACTTCTCAACGGGCTTGCAAAACGGGAATACTATGGCGAAGAGAATATAACTGACGAATTTTTACAAGGAGAATTGTACAATGAGTTGAGCACAGAAGAATTTTTAAGCATTTTAAAGCGTTTTAATGGAATATTGGATACCCTTGTGACTTCCGATATGAATTTTCCACAGCTTGAAGCATACTTAACTTCACAGCTGAAGAAGAAGGATTCAAAATTAACTGAGGGACAGGCGTCCTCGGTCATGAAGTTTTGGAGGAACCACAAAACAAGGATACACGATGTTGTAGTTTCAAGGAATACATATTCAAATCAGATCAAAGATTTCAATTGGCGAATCGACATGAAGGACAAAGGACGGTTTATCAGTCAAGTCAATGAACCTTGTGCAATTGTAGAGTTTCAACTCGATAGCAAAGTGTCAGATCATGGAGTGAATATGTTGGAGGTATTTTTGTCAGTTGGTTTAATAACACTTTTATTCTTAGTTAAAGCCAGTGGAATGTTATCAATTGCTTAAGTTTTGGAATTTATATTGTCTTTTAGGGTAAAATATCTTGCTGGCAACTGCTGGGCATTCGCAGCGAAAATTAAAGGGATTGAGGACCCCTACTTTTAATGTCGATGTATGTAAGGGTAGGATGGTATTTTCTTGGTTTTCGAAAAGTGCCCGGAAGCTCAACTTCCTAACCCTGATTCTTTGCTTATTCCATACCGTACTGATAACAGCAGGCATAGCCTCAAAGAGCCCACAGCCCGGATTCTACACAGGCAGCTTTAGCATGCAGAAAGTATAATTGTTTGTTAAAGAGTTACAAACACGCGCATTCAATATGGCTTGTAAGCCAAAGTACAAAATCGAGTCACCATGAACTTGTCTGTGCAAAATAAAATATTTTGTTAAACATTTTACAGGTTGACCTAGAGGAATGTGGGTGGGGATCTTAGTAGTACAGCTAAAGACATAACTATGGGTTTTCCATTCTGTGCCAAATTAGACATCAGATTGGAAAGTTTGAAAGATGCATGAAACAAGTAATTTATTGACGCAAATTTAATACAGTTTAAGGTCTATGTACAATGATTAAAAATTGGTCAGCTAACAGGTCAGACCACATTGACAAGACTTATTGCATAACATATGGCTGATGACTTTCTGATTGTTCATACCCTGATGACTGGCAGAAAAAACCATCTTTTGGTTATATATCGCAAGACATCTTATCTTTGCCATTTTCAAGTTTTTGTACTATCATAGCACCAATCAAACAAGTAATATATTATTGCAGAAAGCAATAACAGGAGAGAATTAGAGATGAATTTAAAAACTGGAAAAATGTATGGCTACCAGTGATTCCTTAAAAATTGAATGGTCAGAGCCTTACGTTTATCTGAAAAAAAATGTGCATAAAGTCAGTCTGCTGTCTGAGGCCATTTTATAATGTGGATAAGACCCAAGTCATTTTGTCTGCTGTCTTACGGTGGTCTCCTGATTAATGTTGCAAGGTGCTGTAGGCCTTAGAGAAGTGTAAGGTAACTCAGATACTTACTTGGGGTAATATGATTAAATACTGCTTGTAATTTGGCATCTTTAATGGCATTGTTCTATAAAAAGGAAGACAGGCGCATACATTACATAAATATGAGATATAGATCTATACGTTACTTTAAATTGATTTGTCTGTTTCATTGCATTCCAACATCTATGGCTAGCCTTAATAACTGTAGTATAATATGTTTTCCAGTTTGAAATCACCCATCTTTAGTTTTATTGTATGTAATATGACAGCTGTGATTTACCATTTTTTTCATTATTTAGCGTGACCTATTTCTCCACTTGTACTTATAGATACCACAGAAAGTCCGATTTGAAGTAAGTTTGGAACAAATTAAGACAGTGGTGAACAGTCTAGACGAAATCGAGCAGAAGTTTGCAGCTTTTTCAAAGGACTGAAAGCTTTATCAAGCTTGTTAATTAACTTTATTATTTTGATTTCAGTGAACAAGATGTAATTATCCAAATTAATAAGTTAAGGAAAATAAACTGTGTGTTAACAGTTGTTTGCTGTTGGTTTCAAAAGAGTAATGCATAGTAGCAACTTGTGCAGTATGTCATTTTTTGTCTCCTCTACTGCTCGAAACTTTAAAAAGATACAAAGTAAAAAGTAATTGATAACATTGATGATAGTGATATTTTCTGCTGAAGCAAGCATTATGTTTTCCATATTAAACAAGACTTTGCTGGGTTTTCTGGATAATGTGATCAAACTGGAATGAAGTTATCCAAGAAAAGTTAAATTTATTTGTTGTCCTGAGTGGTGGACAGATTGCCAGAATGAGAAATTGACTTTATTTTGATTTTACTGAATCAATGCCATGAAAAACTAGGTTGCATTTCTGCTTTAACATGACACAAAAGACAGGCATGTCCAGACAAAATTGGGGGTCACAAAATCAGACAAAAAGGGGGGTATGGTGTCACACTGTATATTGCCAGGAGGAGTCCGAAACATCTATCTTCTACACTTCTTTTTGGTTTTAAAAGGTTTATTCTACTTAGTACTAGGACATCTTTTCCAGGCCTACAATTTTACACACTATGTTCTGTATGTTTCTCCTGGGTTAGTCCTTGGGCAACAAGTCTGGCTTTAAACCATTCAACTTCTTTTTAGTTGGTCTTTCCTCTAAAACCCCATCACATACCAATTAACTTTCCCCCTGGAGGAGGTTTAGCAAGGTCCCAAACACAATGTCTTTCGATTGATTGTGGTTTGATTGTCGCTCAGTGAGTCCTTAGCTGCAAGTATAACCCACTCACCTGATCTAAAGCTAGCAAGAAGCTGATTTTTCTCTGGCTTTTAAGTGGTTTGACTCTCTGTACTCTGATCATCATCTTTACTCTCACTAAGTTACTGAAGTTCTAGCTATCAATATTTTTTTATTTCTGAAGACAAGAATTACTTTTCAATACCATCTCATATTTATTTAAGATAACATCTTGACTGTAGAAGGACTTCTCAGTATCTAGATTATACAACCTGTAACCCTTTTTATCTTTGCCATATAAGTGCTATAACATCCTTCCCATGTAACCTTTGTTGCTCATTCTTTGGAATGTGTCCAAAGGCACAACAGCCAGTTTCTCTTAACTAGGTAATATCAGGCTTTCTTTCTTATCAGGCTCTGTATGGAGTCAGTGACTGTGAGGGCTATCTATTTCTTAGATGTGCTGTGGAATGGCAGACTGGCATCTTTTAAAATTGTGCGCACAGCTCCTATCAATGTGTGATTCATGCATTCATCTACCAATTTTGCTCAATGTTTTTTGAACAGTAGTCTCATGCTTAATGCCTTTGTCAGAAGGAAATTATTTGAACTCTGATGGTGTAAACTCGCCATTATTATCATTATGAAATGTCACTATCCTTTTTCCTGACTCCTCAACTGTTGTATTCTACTGCTTGAAACACTTAAAAGCTTTTTTCTTGTATTTAAGGTAAATTATTCGAATAGAATAATCCTTTGCATCAATAAATGGCATTAGATAATTTGCTCCGTTGAATAAAGCTGTTCCATTTTTCTGCAAAAGATCACTATGCACTAACTCCAATTTCTTTTCTGCTATCCCATCCGATTTCTCTGGAAATGGAGATCAATGGTGTTTTTATTGAGCACACAGTTCACAAAATGGTAACTCTGACTTATCAGTGTTGAATCCGTTTTCTTATTTATCAACCTTGTATATTACAACAACCTGCTGCCATCGCGGTTGACACAAGTATTCCTTACCTGGTCTATTACCCGGGCTGCTGCCCAAGACCATGGTGAACTGGGAAATAATGGTGATGAAGGGTTTAATCCACACTCTTGAAAACTCCTGCCCCCAGGAGCTGAAGTCTTGTCACCAGTTGCAGCTAACATAACATAGTTTTACTAAAACTCCATGTGTTGTTTATGACAGAATACATATTGTTAACCAAAATTTTATTATTCCAATGCTGGTAAAGAGGGTGTTTAATACACAGTGTTTCATTAGCATTCTCGTTAGTGTGTCCTGTGTAGACACTTATTTGTTTCTGATGTGATGAGACGTCTGATTTCTGATATTGTGTTTACCTAAGTTTGGTAGGAAAACCAATGAACTATTTGTCCATTGAAAATCGCCTAGTTCCAAGTATGGAAGTTTGTATTTGAAGACATTTTTTTGAAGTACTTTTGGTATTTAAGATTATAGAGAGAATTGATACCATATTTAGAAATATGTTTTACTGTAGTCTTTTAATCGATGTGTAAAAATAGGAAATTTCCCTGTATTGGGCATGTTATAATTGTAAGATTTAAATAGTCAAGTTTTACAGAGAGAAGTCTTATAACTGCAACAGTCATTTGCCAGCTGATGCCTTTGCTAGAATAGTTTTAAAATTTGATGTAAGTTGATGTAATTAATCATTTGTAGTTAGTTTATAATATATTTTTTGCTTCATATGCATATTGTACATATACTTTAAAATCTGTTATATATTTCTTCATTATAGGGAGTCATACAAGGATATAAATTTCAATCGTATCTGACTATGTTGTGGGGTGTTGTTTACCTTAACACAAAAAGATTCCATTATATTTTGCAAAGAAGCATCAAAGGGGAACTGAGGATGACCAGCAAAGAACTTTAAAAAGATTGAAGAGATTCACAAAGACCTTTTTCTTGCACTACCAGAGGATGAAGAGGAGCTGTCATTTGTTGGTAAATGGATTGAAATGCCAACAGCAAATCAAGAGGAAGAATAGGAGCCTGAAATCCAGGAACACCTTAGAGCCTATCAGAAAGCAGAGGCAATGCAAGAGGTCAGGGAGGAACACCTGTTGTCCTTTACAAGCTGGGATTACCAAAATTCAATGGAATTGGATTGCAGGAATATCAACAGTCCCATACACCTTTCGCACTTTAGTGGATCTGGATGGCACAGAGGAGGGCACAAAGTTACATGTAATCAAAGGAAGACTAGCAAGGGTGCCTGCACAACTGATCTGCAATATTTAAAAATGTGAAGATGCCTGGTAAAAGCTAGACTCTGCCTTTGGACGTAATGACCAACTCACTGATGTTTGATTGAAAGAAATCAAAAACTTGAAACAGCAGAGAAAAGGACATGCAGAAGAATTTTTGTCTTTTGCAGTGACCAAGCAGGACATCATTACCCAACTGAAGAATGCCAGATTTGATGCTGACTGACAGTCAAAGGGGCTTCTCAAGTCCATAGTCCAAAAGCTGGCAGATCAAGATAAGGAGTGTTGGGAGGTGATGCTAGAAAAGGACGAGCAGATGAAAATATCTGTGATTTAAGCCAATGGTTGGAAAAGGAGAACATGGAAAAGAGCCAAGCCTACTCCTTAGAGCCAATGCCATTCAAGTCCAGAACTAGTGGATCTGTTAACCTGCTCCAAGCCAAGGATTGCTTCTGCTACCATGGAGAAAAGCATGTCCTACAAGACTGTGCAAGAGTAACAAGTGCTGTTTCTGCTGCCTGATATGTGGATATGTCATCATTGATTGCTGTCGGAAGAGGTTTTGCATCATAAGTGGCTGTGGGGAAAAACACCATCCACTCTTACATCACAACTTGTCAATTCTAATGCAAATGCCACCGGATCCATTAATGAAAACACTACTGCCAGTCATAAGAGTTGTTGTCCATGTAGCAAATGGAACATGGAAAGAGGGGAATCTCATGTTTGACACTGGAGCGCAATTATCCCTCATCAGTGAAGATTTTGCAAAGGGATTGGGACTTCCTGCTTAGGCAACCAACATCAGCTTGTCACTTATCAAGACACAGATTTTATATATTTGCTTTTCAGTTTGAGGATCGCAAGTTCTCGAGCTCAGTCAGCTCCCCCTCAATGCAGCTATTGTGGTAATGCCCCACTCATGAGTAATATGTATTATGTATATATAGTATCTCAACAGACATACATGCTTTAGTATATTTATCAAGAGTGGAGAATTACCACAATAGCTGCACCAAGTGGGAGTGACCGGGCTCATACTCACAACCCTCAGACTCAAAATCCAACACTCAAACCACCGTGCCATCGCAGTACAAAGATTTGTTGTAGTATTACGAGATGAAACCCAGCAGTGGGTTAGGGAAAATTCGTTAACTCTTTCTGTGTTTCAGCTCCCACTTGATGCAGCTGTTGTGGTAATACTCCACTCTTGACAAATCTATTAAAGCACTTGTGTCTCTTTGAGATACTACATGAATTTGACACGGATGAAGGCATAAACCTAAAGATAGAAACATTAATCAATTTTTCCTTAATCACCACTGGGTTTCGTCTCGTGATGCCAAGGACTATGAAAGTCCTAAACCAAATCTTTGTGCCTTGATGGCACGGAAGTTTGAGTGATGGCTTTTGAGTTTGAGAGTCGGAAGTTCAAGCCCGGTCGACTCCCATTTAGTGGTAATGCTGCACCCTTGACAAATATGTTAAAGCACTTGTGTTTGTTGAGATACTACATATATCTGACACTGATGAAGGGTTAAGCCGAAACACAGGAAAAGTTCATGAATTTCCCTTTACCCCCTGCTGGGTTTCATCTCGTGATACCTGTGTTTCGGCCTAACCCTAAAATTTTGTAAATTACTTCTATCTACAATTCATTAATTATGTTTGTTACTGTATTCTGCCAAATTTATTCGATCAGTGTCAGTTGATTGCACCAAGGAAACTTTTTAAAGCACGATCGAGGCTTGGCAAATGCAACTTCCTACTTATTTTGGAAACTTTTGGGGGCTTTCAATGGAAGCTGAAAAGCAACTACATCTCCGATCTTTATAATGTTTTTGAGAGAATTATTCGGTTTCGTGGAAGCAGCACTGCAATTACACTTTTAGCATTCATGCATGAGCGACTTTGATAACACAACACTAACTTCTGAACCTGAGAGTACCATTGATTCCTTGCATTGAAGACAACTGGCATGTATCCAACACACAGATAAAGTAAGCAAACCACACCCACTAAATTTAAAAAGACACCATCTCATCGGTGGTGAAATTGAATCCAACATTGACCATTGTTGGAACTCCTTGTTATGCTGGAAAAAGTTTGCAAATGCCATACATTAGATCACAGTACTGACAATCTTGAGTGACTTATACGAAAGAGACAGAAACATATAACAGCTTTTTTACATTCCTGTAAAGTTCTAACACGTGGGGGTTTCCAACCCTGATGCTTAATTTATTCCTACTAGAACACCCTTGTTCCATATTTCGTTACAAGATTCAATTTCTCTTCAACTTTCTAAATGGCGCAATACTGTGAGAAGGAGTTTTTGAGCGTATTGGTTGAGAATTATGCACGTGTTGATTGCCTATCTTGTGCCCAGAGGAGTTCTGGGCCTCCATTTTCAGGGGAGAGGCTAAGAAGAAAAACTTTCTTGCAGACCTTTCGGACTTAAGTTTAAGTGTAAGTCTAGTCAGAAGCAGCATATATTACTCAACGTAAGTGACGAGTGACACAAAGAGATATATTTATGCTTTCACTTTACATAGGCCATTGTCTACAAAAAATAGCAATGAAGGCCATACAGTCCGTCTTAAAAAATGAAATAAATGTTCCTTAAAGTGTTTTATGATGACTACTTTAAGCTTCTATATTTGATTTACGTTATCAACTTTTTTGCATGGTAAGCGTATTTGGAAATGAGTGTTAATTTTTGCAGTACATTTTTGGAGCCAAATTCCTTCAATATTCAACGGCATCAAAGATCTAAGCCTACTTTGTCAGTCTGTGGATCATAACTTGTTTTTTACCAGCTAGCTCACTCTCTTGCATTTTGTACAATAAAAACATGGATAGGGATAAGCACGAGTACATCAATCAGATTATGACCATTTAAAGATCTATTGCCCTGGAGGGTCAACGCCTTATAAGAAGGGTGCTATTTAAGCCCAGGACGACCCTGCCCATGAGTGGCTTTGGGTGAACGACTGTTTTGACAAAATATTGGCGACAGACCTGCGTGGTCAGTACAGTCTAGAATAAGGCAAGTCTATATTCTAATCTTTTTGCACAAGATAACTTTTGCTTCAAATACATGACTTCATTTCCTTAGACTGACAAGAAAGGTGTTACTAGACTGCCAAACAATGATTTTGCAACAGTAGATAAATAACAGGTCTCCATAATGATGTGGTTGCAAACGTGATCAAATGGCCCAAATGAAAAGGCGCATCTTCTTTCGAGTCAGTGATTTCACTCTCTTGTACTTCCCTTTAAGTACAGGCGCTCCATCATAACGCTCGTCCTATTGTACTGCTCAGACTTATTTTTCCTTTTTCTAAAATTCCTTTCTGAGTAATTTCACCATTCCATATGCTAAAACATGTACACTTTGAACTAAAATAATCTGTTAACAGATGTCCAGAGAACAAAGTACGATATTATGATGGAGAGCTGGTCAGCATGATATGAATCTCGTCTAGAGACGACATCTGTGCTATTTATATTTCTACTTGCTTAATTTTATGATGATTATCTTTGACAGGTGTCTAGCAATTAAATTAATAAGCTTAAGAGGAGTGTAAGTGACATAGACGAAATGAAGTAAAAGGTCAGAGAGAATTTCTTTTAAAAACTTCGGAAAAGATGGTTATGTTGTAAATTTTTCGACAAATTCGAGAAATCCCTCAGCTGCACCCCCTCCCTCCCCGGCCGCGACTCCTCTGCTTTTACCACATAAAAACCAAAAAACGTTAAAGAATTGACGTGTCTTGACTTGAATAATATGACCAGCAAATAAAGCAGACAATAAATTTTTTCAGCTGCTTTGACAAATGGTAAACACAACAATTGTGATGTTCTATACAATATGTCGATATGACTCTGCGTCTTTTTGTTTATTAACGGATGTTCTGTTGTCTTGCAGTTCTTTTATAACCAGTTTTACTTGGGAACATCGTTTAGAGTGTAAGAAAATGGTTGCATATCAGTAATGAACATGATTTTGTATTCTGTAATTTACATATGCTTTTTTGGGAGATGGCATCAAGATGATTACTGCAACTTTCAGGTGTTTGAGTTTATTTGCCATTGGGAGTGTAAAGCATAGAAATGCATTGTATGTCAGCATACTTATGGGATTGCTCACGACCATATTGGTTTTCATGATGTACAAGAATAGCATGGACGCTGAAAGGGAATTTAGGTCTGATCTGAACGAAAAGATATTTCGTGACAAAACTTCGCGCGTTGACAGTAGGAGGGAACATTCAAGAGAACCCAAGCGGCTCAAATCGGGCCAAAATTCCGTACATAGCCAGAAAGACAAGGTATTCGATAAAGAAACTCGAAAGCATAAGTATCGTGCAAATAATACATACCGAGAACTGAACCGAGCAGTATATAATCTTTCTGAAGATCATCAAATGGAATTATCACAACTATTGTTTGCAAAATTAGTTGACAAATTGAAGCAGCAGAGCAGCAATAAATCGCATAATTACAAGAGCCTTTCATAATGGTATGCTTGACGAATGGTCCCCACTCGAATGACAGCCTCGTTGATATAGTGATGTTGATCAAAAGACAACCGTGGCTGAAAATTCCCGGTCGATATTAGTATCGGCGATTAGCGGTTAGAGGCGGTAAGAAGTCTTTTCCTTGGGCCTCAAAGGAAACCGTTGAAACACATGGAGTTTTATAATGTTGTAGAAATCTCATAAAGTCCTGATATTTCACCGAAATTTCCTATGCTTATTTAGTGCCGAAGAATTGTTTTGAGCGAGGTTACTGCTGTCTCTGAAGACCAAGGCTTTGCATTTGTTTTTGTCATTTTGTTTTCCGGTTTAACAGGAATACTGAATTTAGCAATTTTAAGGCTCATGATTGGTTGCTACTGCTTTGTCGCTATTTTGGCATAGTTTACACAGGTCAATCTTTTATTGTAATGTAAAATGTAAATCACGCGCCACGTAGAAAAAGTCACTACGAGGCAATTGATTTGTCACTTACCTGTCAAAAAGTTTACGAAAAGTCTGTCAAAAGCCAAATCCAACAGAAGCAACATTGGATGTTGACGCTCTGAAAACACTTAGTTTTAAACAAGATTATAACGAGCATTCTATTACGAACATTCAAATTTTGATTTTGTAAATTCTGTGTGTCAATGGAAATTTTCTTAGTTATGATGATGAACCAACAGTTTATGATGAGATACTGCTTTATTTTAAATAGTCATCGTAAAATTTTTTGGGTGCAATGCAAATTCTTACCTTGCTTGTTTATTATCCACTTCATGCCATGTGGCACAAAAGGCTTCTAGGTGCACTATTCCCAATCTTGCTCGTGCCCTTTCCGCTTCTACCTTGCTGCACCATGTCGTTTTTGGGCTTCCTCTTTTCCTCTTGCCTTCTGGTGTGAACGTCAGTACAGTTGGGTGTCTCTTTCCTTTCTGAGGATAAGGCCAATGAATTTTCACAGTTTTCTCCTGATCTCATCGCTCATCCTGTCCACTCCTGTTTAATGTAGTACTTCTTTATTTGTCACTTTTTCTTTGCCTTATATTCAGTAATCGTCTCAAGCATTTGAAAGACATAAATCTTTATTGCATCTCCCTTTGTCATCTTCCACATTTAGCATACGCACAGCAGGGCTGATATCACCAAAGACTTGTACATTTTCGCTTTTTCAGCAGATGACATTCACCCTCCATATCTCCTTCAGTTGTGTGTATGCTTGTGGTGCCTTATTTATCCTGTTAGTGATGTAATTCATCCCATCTCTTTCCTTGAACACTGTCGCACCTAGGTAGACAAAGCTGTCTACATTTTCGACTGTCTTTATCGTTTATCGTCATGTTGTTTCCAGTGTTTATTCCGATCACCTTGCACTTCTATGTATTGCACTTTAATCCGAACCTCCCGCTTTTTTCCGTGATCTTATTGGTCTTTTCGAAATGCAAATTAAGGTTACTTAATCTGCTGAGACGGAAGATTTTCTGATATATGAATGGCTTGCTTGGGAGTGGCGAATTGCAAGTGACTATATTGTGCTAACGTGGGCTTTTGTCTCTGAAAGGGCTTTGATTCGACATCATCATTATTTCTGTTCTGTCTGGCTTTTGATTCGTTAATCATACTGAGTAAGAGGCAGGACTTAGTGGAATGGTCCATCAAGACATATCCAGGCCTTGTTCATTCGCTATCTCAGCACTGCTTGTGGAAAATATACATGTGACATTTGATAATTGTTGTAGACAGTCTATTACTGTCATAGACACTAATAGAGACAAACATCATTATTCATTTTTGTAATATTATTTGTTTGCCATTGTAATAAATCTTGTGGCTTTACCAATAAGTTAATACCACAAAACTCAGTCCTGTCTTACGGCTTGACATGGAAACTTTTGTAATTATTTTTGTTGCTGCAATGAGATTTAATTTAATAATAGTAGTTTGGACATTATATATACCAAGTAGAAACACCAGCTTACCCGGAGATTTTAGTCCACACATGTTTGTATTGAAAAGAACGAAATAAAATAAAATTAAATAAAATAAAATTTAAGACTTTTAGTGTGGCATTAGGGCTGTATTTAGAAGTTTCTCCTCATGCTTCCATCGGATATGAAAGAGCAATATGCTGTAAAATAGGAAGACAAAGGTTGACCATATAAATAGAAAATCCAGTAATAGAACATAGACTTGAAAATTCTCGACTTTGTGGACTCAGTGGAAGCCATGTAGACAGGAACTTTATCATGACATGAGTCGTATGCTT
>JANTCA010078126.1:0-14830 GCA_024741275.1 Chironex yamaguchii
CCAAAGTGGAGAGCATCGATCCGGAGTGCGGACCCCGCCGTGGTGGGATAACGCAAAGAAGAAGAAGAAGAAGAAGATTCATTTCAGTAGAATAAGCTGGTGTGAAAAATATGACTAGCACAATGTCAAAGGCACTATAACAAGGTTTGACTATGACACAAATAGGCAATACAGCAAAGATTAACCAGTGTGCTGATATAGTACTCCAGTCCCTATGAGTGTCTACTAATTTTTGTATTATGAAATATTCCTATTCTTTGCAACTTCTAAAAAACCTAACCTGGTCTATTAGACCCAGCAAGACTCTCGTTTCTCCCTGAGCGAAGATACGTATAACAATATCCCTTTGCCACCTTAAGAACACCAATACTACTGTTTGAAACTTAATCAGCATCATATAATACAAAAACATTCGGAGAGCAGAACATTTGCCATACAAATGAGAATGAAATGACTTTCTCCTGAAGTGTTATGATAATACGGTTTTTCCAGTTAAAATTTCCTTGCTAGTTGCGACTTCATCAAGACACCATTACCAAATAGGGGCTGCACTAACAGGCACCACAAAAACTAGAATTTTATCACAAGGATTTCTGCACTAGTTGTTGTTTCATGAAAATTTTATTACCAAGTGTGCTGTACTAATAAGCACTATAATAACTTGGTTTTCCTGTCAATGATCTTCTCACTAGCTTTGGTTTTCTGAAGATATTACTAAACATGTTAGAATAATACCTTATCCTGATGGTTAACTAGATCACTCTCAAATTTGAATGGGTTTGTCCTTAGGCATGTACACCACACCTCTAGTAAAAATTTGCAAGAATCTTATCTAACAATGTGTGTAAAAATGCTAACAGACAAACAAACAAATGGACTAATAAATTATAAACAATTGCAAACAAAAACAATACCTCATTAACAGAGGTAAATATAACTATATATAAAAAAAAGTTAAAGGCAAACTAAAATCACCTATATTCACAGCCTATTAACATTAAACTACGTAATAACATATTGCAGCTTTGATTGCAGCAGAAATTCTCATCACTCCATAATTACACCAACTAGTTCACTCACTTTGCTGTAATTTGTAGTGCCATGACAAGTTACAATTATGTGTGACATTTTTGTGTGGCTACTCTATTCAGGAGCATCAACCCTCAAAAAATGAGAGGCAACAGTAAAAGTAAAACTAACTTGGTTTTCCAGAAATAAGAGACTTAGTATGCCTACAACTGAGTACCTTAATGCAAAGACATGCACAAGGCATTAAAATAATTTGGTAGAGGATTCTACTTTATCCATGCTATCTCAGCTATATATGTACGAAATTAAAATAGATCAACTGCCTAGAAAGTTAATCATCTATAGGCTAATGTAAAGGATAATATCTCAGAGCAAAGAGAGTACCAAAGCACTACTACTGTGCAATAATAACTTTAAAAAGCTTCAACTTATTGTTTGTCAAATCTTCAACTTAAGGTTCACAAAACCATGGAGGCCTACAAAGAACTTCCCTAGGGATTGACCTTTAAATTGTCCAATTCCTAGAAACTCCATTATTCCCTAAATTCACTTTTACTGTACATTTAAAGAAAAATAAACAATACAAGTCAGACATAAGTTGCCGTTTTAATCCTTAGTAAATTTTTATTCCAAATTTGGATATGTGTCAACATGAGATCGTACTCTAAACACAAAAGTGAATTGGCCTTAATAGGATAAAAAAGATTGAGAACCATGGTTCTAGGTGCTTATTGAAGTCTGTAGAGGATTTATGCTTAAATTAGACAAGGCAAATAATTTCAAAGAATGAAAGTCAGGATGCTAAGAAAATGAAGCATACTGTTTTAAGAAAAATGATTTCAAAACAGAGTTAGAGGGGATAAAAACACACTTGGGAAAATCATTGTTTTTGCCTTCCCCCTCCTGTAGTACATCATGCTTCCAAAGCAGTGGGGGGTAAATTTCATTTAATAACAAGGAACATTTGATCATATCCTTAACTTGGCTAAGAAAAACCTGAATGTGATCTTACTTAAACCGATAATGACATTATCATATACATGCATATCTTCATCAGCATATTATATGTTATTATTTCTTTACATTAAATAGAATTGCAGTTAGTAAAAGTGATGGATGTTCCATTAAAACCCAAAATAAGACAGATATAAAACCCTAATCAAGATGAGGTTAGTGTTATTCTATTTTCTTTAAATAAATAGATTTTAAAAAATATAGGATTCTAGAGTCATCTGTGCTTTCTTCACAATTAATCCCACTTAAAGCCTACCATTAAGCTGAAGAACATAAGTGGTCTTCCTCGTGAGTAAATTACAATGTGTACTGTAAACCACATGCCTGAAAGATGCATGATTCACACTTTTATATATGCATAATATCCAACTCATATGTGGTAGTAATCGCTTGCATTATTGGCTCCATGTGTGCCAAATGCATACTTGTGTGATAATACACATCAAACAACAAAGCCTCAATACACAATTTTAGAGGGCAGACAAATCAAGGTTAGACAATGTAGTTGTAGGGACAAGGAAATTAACCTGAACAGTGCCAATGGTATACAGATAATATGAAGGTTCAAGATAGCTGATGCCATCTGATCGACTGATAGACAATGTTCCATCAAAATTTTATTGCAAATATGAATTCACAACACCATTGGTGTAAAAACAAATAGTGTGGTTTGAACATTCATGAGATTAAATTGTCAAACAAGTCTGGTTTTGAATATCAGTACACTAGTACAAGTTGTAACTAGAAAACCTGTTATATGCTTTGTAATCAATTGAAGTACACTATCACATTTCTTTGCAGCATTTAAAAGTGTTTGGCATGCAATAACTTCCTTATAATAGTTTTGATATTGAGGTATGATAGGGGATGAACAAGGAAGATGTGGAATGAGGTAATAAGGAAGCATCTAAAAGAAAAAAGTCAAAAAGGACTTTGCTTGTGATAACATAGCTTTAATATCAGTCAAAAGAACTTGCAAATAGACAAAATGGATATGAAATGCAAAATGGATAGTACAAAGTAAAAAAGGATAAAAAATGGGATAAAAATGCATTTGCATAAAAATATGGCCATAATTCAAATTGTTGGTCAATAAGGTTTATAATCATAAACACATACCACTATAAGCAACATTCATGCAGAAGTAAATGTATTCATGAAAAGATAATGTAGAATTTGGAGTTGATGAAAATCAACTTTTAGCTCAGACACTGAGAATAAGCTATCAGACAAATAACAAAACGTAATCATGGGGAAATTAGCCACTTTCACTTGATCTGTCTATCATGGTCATCATTTTAAGTACAAATATCTTTTATTGAGCAGGATGCCAATTTACTGCAGAAAAAACAACCCACAATTATTCAGATAAACAAAAGTATAACTGGCAATAAAACATTTCTTTAAACTGTTTTACAAATATTTATTGGTTAGGTTTTTTTCCATATCAATTGACATGACACCAGACTGCAACACTTGATAGGATAGGCACAAATTTTACTCCCCTTCACAAAAATGCCATTAAATTTGATCTCTCTGTTCGACCTTTCGACATGCTCTTGCAGACTACAACGTACGACACGAGCTACAATGCTAATGCAATATCTCTCGGCTTGATCTGTGGCTTAATTTGGATAGGTGCCAAAATTAATATCCAAAGTGTTATTTATAAACAAATAACCATTTCTGTTTTGGCTCAACGGCTGATTTTAAGACTAATCATAAGGTTATAAGCAGCACGAATGGGTTGGTGGAAAGTTTGAGACCAGCTTGAGGAGATTGCTTGCAAAGTAAATTAAATGCGAAAATTAAAATATCATCTTATGCACTGTTGGCCACCTGCGGCTGGTAGACAACACAATAATCGTCGTTAATCTAAGTCGGTGCACAAAAATTGCCACAAACGATCTATTTTGGCAAACAGCCGCCCTTCCATACCACCTGTTTTGCGTCTTAAGAGCGTAATTTGGAGAAGACGAAGTATTTAATCAGCATTTTGAATAACCACAAAACCAATGGTCATTATCCTTATACTATCACAAACTTTGGCAAAGCTGTTGCAATATCGAACAAAGAACCAGCTAATTAAGGGAAAATATTGGTGTACTGACCTGTCTCCCACAGAAAACAAAACATCCGCCTTCACAAAAATGTATGGTATTTTGGTGTGTCCATCAACACGTTGATTAATGCGGCAAATTCAATCAGGTAAACAAAACAGCTGATTGCAGTCAGATAATAATAGCTATATAATGAAGGTAACAAAAGTTACACATACCTGTACCATCAATGCCGAAAAAGATCACACGGGTAATAAAAACGACCGGTATCAAGCATATACATAAACAAGTTGCCAAAACTTGTAGAATTGCCTACGTAACTCATACAAAACATGCACCACAAAGATATAACGTACCTTAAATTATCCTAAGTGCAACGCAGCCAAAATTGCAGCATGTTTTCACGGATCCCACAACTTTCCATTTATTTACAACTTTATCATAACATTCTATAGTATTGGCTACTCGACCACCAACAACATAGATGCTGCCTTTTACAACTGCAACCCCGAGGCACCGTCGACCATTATTAAGCGCTGCAATGGACTTCTCCCATGTGTTTGTTTCTGGATTGTATACTTCAACGGTATTTGCAAAATGTTCTACATTGTGACTTCCTCCGATTGCAAACAAACGATTATCGACAACAGCGACACCAAGGCTCCAACGGGGGGTGCCCATTCGAGCAATATTCTGCCACTGATTCGTAGCTGGATCATACCTTTCACAAGTCCTTAGAGGCATCCAATCACTATTCAGTCCTCCTACCACATAAACTTTGCCCCCCATTACACCAACTCCCGGATAATACCTAGAATGCATCATTGGAGGAAGATCATTCCATTCTAAGGCTTCAGTATCAAAACTTTTGCTTTGTTTACCACTATTACCACCAATAACATAAACAAGTCCATCAAGTTCACACACACCAGCCCATTTACACTGAATTTCAGGGCCATCTGCTACCCGGCACCAATCTTGATCGACTGGATCATACTTCAATACTTTATCAATCGATACGGTATAGAGTTCTTCATTTGCCACAACAACACGAAAATAATCCTCCCGTGCAACATGAGCAACCGTCATATTTGTAAGAGTACTCCATTTTAAAGTATCAACATTGAAACACTGAACTGTGCTCATTTTTTGGCCATTTGACCAACCTCCTATAACGTAAATGTCCTCTGACGCATAACGGGAACGGAATCGTGACAGGTTTACCGAGGGGCTGGATATGCCCTCTCCAGCTTGACAATTAAGTGCTTCTTTAAGATACTTCTGCCCGATAACATAATTGTCTACTAAAAATTTAATACTAGTGCTAGATGTCAGATAAGATTTGGTCATAAGGGGGAAACGAACTTCTGGTAAAATGTCTAGCAGGCATGATTTGCGGCTCGAAAAATCGTAAAACAACCATTTCATGACAGCCTCAAAAACAAACTCTTCTGAAGGCGCACGTAATTCGTCACTTCCAATAACAAGTTTCAGTTGATCGGGTGGCAAAAGAAAGAATTCCTCTTCGTTATGAATATCAGCGAAGTACCACGATATAAATCTCACTGCTTGGTTGCACAATTCTTCCAACCCAAAATGCCTGGCAAATGACTGAAGACCGAGGCAATTGTTAAAAGTCATATTTCTACGCATATACACTTCACACTTATTCAACAAATCTTCCAGCTGTAAAGCAGTAGCCAGTTTGACTAGCCCTTCCACATTGTAAGCATTTAAAACCAATTCACCTTCGTAAAAATAGTTGATTAGATCTCGCAGAGCGTTACCGTTAACGTCTTTAAGTTCGATGGTAGGTTGCCGCGCCTCCATAAAGTCAGTAGTAAACATGGCTCGAAAGTACGGAGAACAGGCTGCAAGAACAACGCGGTGAGCTGGAATTTCCTGTGATCCTGCTCGTATGAAAACATCACAGAGTTCTCCAGTTTCCCGAAATCCATTCAGGATTTGAAAAGTCGAAGAGAAATGATTCTCTTGACTGACCAACACAGATTCGTAGTCCATCATTTTAGTTCACCATGTTACTTAGTACCATCCACAAATCTCACTGAAAGTACTTGCGACTTAAGAAACAGATATATCTTAAGAATAACAATGACCAACGTGGCTTAACCTTAGATGAGTCCTTCACGTATTGTGCATCACTTCTTTGTTCTGCCATATTGGTTAAGCTGACAGCTGGAGACTGAATTTGGCGCCTAAAAATAAATGCAGAGGGGACATGGAACCCAACAGAATACAATGGACACTTCAGGGAGTTTTTTGTTTGAAATCACATGAGGCTGCTTCAATAGAGGGTGTTTAAAAGGGCAATAGTTCATTATTCTCCACCGATAAAGTTCAAAAAGTTTCAAAACGAGAAGGAATCTACGAAAACCAGGCGTGCGAAGTGAATAAGTCACCTAGGCGAGCTACAAATGCAGATCATAGCGTTATATCGTGTACAATAAAAATTGATAATGGTTTGTCATGTCGAACTTTTAGTCTGAGTTGAAACGAGAAAGTAATGAAACTATCCTAATTGTTGTTGACTTGATTTCATTTTAAAAGCAAATAAATGAAAGTTAATATTCCATTACGGTTTCTATTATTTCTATCAACTCGTGTTGCCAAGGAAAAAGAATGCGAACGAGCGAATAAAATCTCAACAGTTATTTTCATGTAGACAGGAGCTTTATCATGACATGAGTCGTATGCTTTTTATGAGCTCATAAAAGGCATATGTCTCATGTCATGATAAAGCTCTTGTCTATGTGGCTTCCACTGAGTCCATAAAGTCAAGAATTTTCAAGCTATTTTCATTTTTCATTTCTAGTATATTTCTTAGTCTGGGGCTAAACTTATAGAGAACGCCTTCAGTATCTTTCCAGCGATTTCAATGGAAGTTTATTTAGGAAAATGTGCTTTGTCAACTGACTCCCTTTGGATTTTTATTGTTTGCAGCGTACACCACTTTCTTGAGCGTAGTATTGATGGATGGATGTAAACAATTTAAAGAGAATATGTGCAAAAGGTGCTGCACACACCTAGCACACTCAAAGATATGCTACTGTTGAAAAGATTCTTTAAGGGTAGTAAAACATCGTGCTCACCAGGAAATGTCCTGATATTCTACGGCAAGTCATTAAAACTTAAACCAGAAACAAAGCACGGGATAATTTCACTATATCCATATTTTAAAGAGAAGCACGATGACAACACGAGGCCGGAATGAAAAATTGGATTATGATAATAATCAATTCTATATTGGACTATGATATCAGCAGAAACTAAAACTAAGGTGCCCTCAACGACACGCCCGATATAACAAAAACAGTTCACTGGTTACTGCTCCATCTGAGTCTGTTAGCGTGTTTCAATCGCATGGTATTTTAAAAGATAATTAAAAACCAACTGATTATTGAAATATATGTAATAGATGCATTTAACACGCTCAACATAAACTTTGTAATTTTTGAAAAAGCAAAACACAAAAATGACTAGTTAAAATCAATGTTTTGTCACTATGGCTGTCAAAAACCACAAGAATGTAACAACGAGTGAGAAAAGTCACCAAGGTATTATCGCGCTAGCACAACAAATTAAAATTTGGACTCCCTTAACACCTAATGTAGAACAAATGACATCACTATCTAAGTTTATACTTGACTTCACATTCGTTCAGCTATGAAATTCATCACAATGTTTTCATTTTCTTTGCGGAATACGAATTACAGTTGACGATTTCATTATTCCGGCCATAAAAATGTAGAATTTGTTCCTTGCGTTAGAAAATTATTGTCGTGTGGAGCACCAGAAATATTCTCTACTATGTTCTTTCAAAAGTCATTTGTGTTACCCTTCCCAAAAACTTGGATGAGTCAACGACAAAGTATTGTGTTTACATATTTAAGTTTTGAAACAGATTGGGGAGGAAGGAGGAGATCATCTTTATGAAACAAATATTGTTGTGAAAATAAGTGAAAGAAATTAAAGAATCGGCTGGAAAACGGAACTTTTTGATAAATGATTGCTCTGGCAAAGGGATGACAACGCATTGCTTAGTGATTACATTAATCCATTACACTGTTGTGAAAATGTATGAACGCACGTTCCCGTAATTTGTTGAGATGGCGACTTAAACGTTCAGTTATCCTTTGCCGCCTCAAAAATTAGGAGACGGTTTCTTAATAAGCTAAAAGTATCACTATTTAGACTGGTGCTAGGCCACCCACCCTTTTATGGTAGGCTTCTTTCATTTTCTAACAGACGCATGGCTTAGGTAAATGCTATCTGGATCTCGAGACAAGGCTTCCAATTCGCAAACCTTACCGTTTCTTCTCTGAACAGGCCGAGGAAATAGTTAAAGGATTCTTAGTGGTTCATGTACAATCATATTTTCAATTCTTTTGTTGTCTATTTGCCAACACAATTACAAACTACTTGTTTTCGTACTTATCAGGATTTTGCTAATTACCTCCGCCATGAGATTATGTTTTTGCCAGGGTTTGTTTATCTGTTTGTATGAAACAAAATGTAAAACTTGTAATTCAGTACTAACATGCCAAGAGAAAATGAAGAAACAAAACATTATTGCAAGAGTCCATTTTCTCTTTTTTTGTTTCCTTTCTTGTCTAGGATTGGCTAGTTTTGCTACATGTTTCGTATAAATAAGTTGCCATATACATATACTTCCCTTTCTGACGTTTCATACTCCGGAGAGTGTCAGACGAAAAAACTTTTAAGTATGTTTTCAGCGCAATGTCACAAGCTTTCACATATCAACGAAAATTTGTCAACAACTTACGAGTGCATTCAATAAACTGAGTTGCTGTACTATTTGTACACTGATACTTGCTGGCTTACTATTCGAATAGAATATCCGGTACAACTTTTATAAGATCTGAAATCTACACATTTATTCCGAATTTAATAGCTTCTTATTTTATGTGAGGTTAGAAAACATCTCTACGAAATTAATAGATCTCCCTTTGAACGGCATAGTCTAACTTCAGAGCTGTAGGGAATGAGATTGCGTCAGCGTCATTGTCAATGGAAATTGATGCTCAAAGGCAAATAACAACTATCAACTTTTTTGCAATCGAAAATGAATGACCGAGTTGTTGTTGATTGTGCCTAGTGACCTTTCTTCAAAGCAAAGAAGTCAGTTTGCAGTCGTGTGGCCCGGAATCGGAGGTCAAGCGTTCAAACAGAGTAATTCTGGTTCTGCTCATGATTAGGTATCATGCATGTTCCATATGGAAAATAAATATTGTTTTCTTTAATATCTTCGTCTCAATGCCTTTCTTAATGTAGAGAAGTCAACAATACGTGATAAAGAGTTCGCTTCTAATAGGATTTAGAAACTTCGGTCGATATGATTAATACAAGACAGCCAATCTACAATAGGCAGCATAAGAGCTGTTTTAATTGCTGACTTCTTTGACCAAAGGGTTAAGTCCTTCTACTTACAGTACCTATTTGAAAGGTTTTACATATCTATGGCAGTCGCAGAGCTGTGATCCATTCCTTGAACAGCATGATTTAGCACGATTCTACTTTTATCAAAATCTTTTAGAAATGTGTTCTCGATAACGTGTTTACTTGAGGAAGGTCTTTTTATAAAGTACAAATCGATAAACAATGCTAAAAAACTTAATGCTTCCTGTTAAAAAACTGCTTCCTATTACTAAGTGTTTTAATTTTGTTAATGGAAGTAACATTTCCCTGATTATTCTCTTAAAACAAGTTTAATCGGCAGTCGGTAGGAAGAGAAAGACGGCACCGTACACAATAAACAGACCTTGGTAATATAAATGCTTACGAATATCATGATTGTTTGAAAGGAAATTCTGACATTCACGGTCATAACAAGCTGGTTTGAACGGGACTGCCACCTTCCTTGTACGCGTGACTCACGATAGGAGACGCCCGAGTCTTTGTATTATTACTGAATGTCAAAAAGGGTGACTTTTCAGCCGCCTTAATTCCTCCTGCATTTGCGCACGTGCATAGTAAGTTTCGACACGATGAAGTGGAAGTCGACACAAAAGTACCACAAGCCATGTCTACACTCGCAATTTCCTTTTTGCTAAAAGGCAAGACACCTGTCTATGCAATTAACATCTAAAACGTCATACTGTGAATATTTCCAAATTCAAATTGTATCATGAAAAAATAATGTGCCTGTAAAATAGTTCTTAAAAATTCTACATGCTGACCTTGAAAAGGTGACACTTTTTACAAGTCTGAAATTCCAAACGTGTGTAACACGAAAGTCACGACTACAACAAAATGCGTATAAACGTAAATGCCATTCTTTGCAACATAACAGTAACATAAACAACATTCCCAAAGACTTTTGCTGAACCTTCATTAGGCGACAAAATTCGAGCTACTCGAAGTTTCATCACGGACGCACATGCGCAGTCGATTTTCGATCCATTTTCCCGCACTACAGGAGGGAACTACAGTGGCATATTAATTGTGCTGGTCATGGCTCAAATTTTCCCACTTTACGAAGATGAAAACCCTTTTCACGTTTGCACGTACGTCACCAGCAAGAATTAATGATAAAGTACTAATGACATCTGCCTCATAAGATAAAGATGGAAAATGTGAAAAATAACATGTAAACTTAAATCAAATCACAAAAGTGCAAACTAAAGTGACTAAAACTGCATTAAAACATTTGAATACTAATTATACGTTTGTCAAGACTTAAGGGACAAAAACTAAAAACAAAACTACAATTTTTTGAATGTAGAGTAGGTTAAGCTCACGACACGTATGCATCAACGGAGATGTATTGATGCAGGTATACTTATATACTTGCATCACTTGACTATGACTTCTATACAGGCAAGTACAGAAGGCGTCTACATATGAACTCGCGAGGACACAAAGGTAGTTTAATTCAGACCGTACAGTTTGCATCAATAGCTTGTGTCTACAAAGATAATATCAGTAGCACAGCGGCAAGTATTCGGAGGATCGAAAAGGGCTTTGCTGATTTTCCTGTGGCAAAATACAAGTTAAGATATTACTAGTAGCCTCAGACCCATTATTTACCCCTGGCACTTGTTGGACTTTCGACGTTTCAGTATTACAACGTCAGAAAAGGCATCGGGCTATCTGTATCATAGTGATAACCTGACTTTACATCCTTCCCCCCAGAAAAAAATCACATGGACAAACAACAAACAAATAATAAATTATCTAACCATATGTGACCACAGATAATGCATGATTGATGGCTAAATAATCAAATAGCAAGGCCTTTTCACCAATCGTAATTTCTGAGATCAAATGTTATTTTACACTGTCTAACGTGCCAACAGTTGGTCTTCTAAAATACAAAGTGATGAAAAACATCAAAATAATCCTATCAACACATGAACAAATAACTGGAGGAAAAGATCTAAATGAAGGCAATAATCACAAGATCTCCTATGTTGGGAAGTGGGTCGACAACTTCTGCAAATAACCACGACGAATGTGAATGGGAATCTGAAATGTGCATTGTCAGCACTTTCTTGACCGTTAGAGTATGCTACAGTTCCACTTCTGCAATCATCAAACGATGCGTACAAACATACGTATGCAGTATAAGCATTCGTGCATATGCCTGGAAACGGGATATATTACAGCCAATTAACAAATTTCAGTATTGTCAATTCTTCCCAGTACATGAACAACCATCAACAAAAGCCACTCTACCACCATATATTCGCGCTTGTACGTATACATTTTAGCATGGTCTTTTGTTGATTCTTTTACGGGAGAATGTGCGCACCTATATACGTAGGTAACAAGAAGGTTGATATACAGGTTAGTGTACACTGAGGTATCACCTGGTCTATTCACGTATTCAGGTCTGCACTCACCGAACAACCTCATAAATCTACATACCTACATATGAGGTTTAGTTTTCGCATAAAACATCGTCGGGTCTCATTTGTTTTTAACAATACATGATATAACTTTGTAAAATAAGAAGAGGAAAATAAATATTATTTTATTACAATACATTTTAAGATTAATTGAAACTTGGAAGTCGAGATACGTGAACATGTTTCGTTTCTCAGTAGAGGCGAGGCAGTTAAGATAAAACTTCCAGACGTATCAGATACACTTGTAAGTTATAAATTTCTAGTTGATGAAATGATTATGCGTGCTACCTAAAACTGTACTCTTGCTGAACAAAACACATTTTATTCATTTTTAACAATTCCCCAAGAAAAATTCAGGGCGGTAAAAATGATTTTGGAGAAAAAAGGACTGGCACAAAACCGTGCAAATACGAGGCTTCACAATGTCATCACGACTGAGACCCAATTGTGTCACTCAGAATGCTGGCCTCTATTGAACAGTGATGTTAAAATGTTGGACATTTTCCAAATGAGCTGTCTCCGCAGGGCTCTCAGGGATCAAAGTTCTTGTTTGCGTTAAAAACGAAGAATTGCACGCTATATTGGAAATAGATTACGAAATAAAAAAAACTCGCAAAAACCAGCTTCGTGGGCTTTGTCATGTGCTCAAAATGTCGGACGACAGTCTCCAGAAGCTTAGTCTGGGAGTGTAACTGACCAGGCGGCCGAAGTCTCAGGCCCGGTCCTTTAAAACGATGGATTACGTCACGAAAGACCTTCGTCCGCTGCACTACACAATGAAAGAACATACAGAACAATAAAATACAAAATTTGTAACTTCACCGCCTTTTTAAAGAAGTGAGCGTTACGTGCGCGAATTTTTGACGCACAGAGCCTTAGTCATGCAACAGAAGTAAAGTTTTGGTTATATACTAGCCCCGTGGCACAAATTCTGTAAACTAATTACACATGAAGTAGGCAGGTAAGACCGTTAACAGTGACTTAGTCTCCAACATGGCGTTATGCAGGTAGCTTCATCTGGCTTCGACCGTGAGCCGTATCGCAGATAGGCTTCAAATAATTGCATTAGAGTCATTCGACCATTAGTTACTCGGCTGCTTGTCACAAAATGGTATCATTAACCAACGCAATGAAATTATAACCCGTATATATTCAATACGTGCGCTAGCGGGTAAACCAAAAACAAACCAATGTAAACACTAATTTAAATCATGTAGTGTTCACTGCAAAAGCAAAGTAAGACTCAAGACTTCCCTCTGGCTGCTACCCTAAAATCTCCCGACGATGCAAACTCATTTCTCAAAATCGGATTAGCTACATTTTGGAGAAAACACTAACAGCTCTGCAATGCCATTCAAATTATCCTATACTTGGGCGTAACTTGAACATTACTTTACATGAAATTTGTCTGTATGAAAAAAGCAGCCCTATGACATTACACTGTGAATTCGTACACATAAATGACATTTCGTTGTCTAATAACCACGTAGCTGAACTCAAATTGGTAATGGAGTGGTGAACAGTACCTAACTATGCATTTGTAAGAACCGTGACCGTGGAATATAATATATAATAGAATAAAACGGGCAGCGAGGATTTTGAACAGTAAGCGAGGAATATAGAATCAACAAGAGGGGTATTAAAACGACACATCTGCTGCTGCTATTTACAGTATGAGAATGGTAAAAAATACTCTTAAATCACATGTTTAAGGAAGTAAAACCGGCATCTCAATTTTAAGATTAAAAACAGAAACAGAGCGAAGATAGCATAAAAGCAGGGCCCTTCAAAATTAATATGGGAGGGAAATTCATGTTATATTCAATTCCACAGCAGAAAGAGAAACACTCAGAAGAAATCAGTCTATAAGCAGTACTGAGTGACTCATACGACTGGTCTCCGTGATCAACTGGGATCACTTTTGTGGAGCATTGGTTGGCAGTTATTGATGTTGGTTACATGGTCTTAAGGAGCCTAAAAATAGCTGTTTTGCATCGTCCATGCGTTTTCGCTTAACAACCAGAATTAAATCAGACAGAAATGTTACGAGCGCCCAAGGCGAGGTCAAACTTTCTTAGCTGACGCTGCGACAGCAATTTAGCTCCGACCGATCGCTAAAGAAGCCCCGCATAATTAGCTAAATTGACAAATTTTGTCACTCCTAGTCATATTCAGGAACGACCTTCCGTGATTTCCCATTGTCTTTCTCTGCAGTGTTAACTGTCAACGCATTTCCAAAGTTATCTGAGGGTTTACTTGAAGCAGATCACAGGGCTGCAAGGGCAAGATAAAATTCGCCCAAGATTTTGGGATCTGGGCATGCGTAGTTCATACTGACTGTCGGCGACATCAGACGATTTTCCCTCATTTCCGGGACAAAATTGAATCTGCCCGTTATCTCAAGAAATCATAGGGAACCTTGTGTGCAAAACGTTCAGCTCGGTGGTGTTGTGAAAACCTATCAGAGCTATCGCCCCACTTAAGCAAATTTGCACCAGCCGCCACTGGGTGTTTGTATAAAATGGTGTGCTTTTATAAGATATTAATACATAATTTGCAAAATATGCGAATAGCGATTGTATCCTAGAAAGTTCACGATAATAGAATTTTTGTATGAATTACTCACTACAATGTATGCCGTAGACGCGATTCCGTATATCACATTTTCTGACCGACAAGTCTTACTTAGAAACAAACGCAGATCCTCACGTTTAGACCTAAATTTTCTGATCAAAACGGGAATCGTTCAACAAAATTAAAACATTGACCTACAACATGTCACTATCGATAATTCCTTCCCGTCGTTGGCTTTCAAAACATGATCGGCAAAACCCTCCA
>JANTCA010078137.1:503-14824 GCA_024741275.1 Chironex yamaguchii
AGTTGTAGGCGTGGCCTTCACAAACGCGATTAAAGTGTAGTTGTAAGCGTGGCCTTCACAAACGTGATAAAAGTGTAATTTTAAGCGTGGCTTTCACAAACGTGATTAAAGTGTAGTTGTAGGCGTGGCCTTCACAAACGCGATTAAAGTGTAGTTGTAAGCGTGGCCTTCACAAACGTGATAAAAGTGTATTTGTAAGCGTGGCTTTCACAAACGTATTAAATGTGTATTAGTAAGTGTGGTTTTCATAAACGAGATTAAGTGTAGTTGTAAGCATGGCCTTCACAAACGTGATCATTCTACGCGTGGCTTTCACAAACGTGATAAAGGCCGGTTTCAAGACAGCTGGATTTTCGTCTTAACCGGGAGGAAAAGGTCACGAGCGTTTTGCTCTCTTGCTCAAAAACATTTCCATAGAAATGGATTTTTCGCCCAACAGCATTTCGTCGCAACTACATTCTGTAACAAACATGGCTGGTATTGGCTGCCATTCAAGAAACGATTATTGCTTCCTAGAGCTTAAAATGTAATGTTGTCAATATCTCCCTATTTCGACACCAAAGTTCAAACAAGAGAGATTGCCTCATAAAAAGGAAGTGTGGATTGCAAATCATTGCTCAGAAATTTGTGCCATGTTTTAGTAATGATCAGATACTGTTCATGATACCGCTCTCAATGAGCGCGTTTATGGATTACTCTTTCGTATTTAACAAGTGGAGATGCTAAACGTTTCATTTCAAGTAACTTCAGATTCAGAATCCTCAAAGAAACTTGTGGTTTTATTTGGGGTGAGTTAAGTACTCGTGGATACTTCTTCATGAACGTTTACTTTTATCGTTTTACATTCAGTCTTGAAATCGGCATTAGTATTTTTATCAAGGCATTGATGTTATACTGCACCTTAGAGCATGCAGAACTAATTTTCAGTTCTTGAACATGAGTGACTAAACCAGTGTGAACAATTGGTTGAACAAAACTGGACACCCATGATCTCTGCCCCGATGTTTTGTTCAACTTTTCCGCCAAGCTCGCGAGCAAAAAGAATCTCTGACCCAGCGGCATTTTCATCAAGATAAGCATGCACAAAACAAAAGCTCGCGAGCTATTCCCGCTCAAGCGAAAAATGCAGCTGTATGGAAACCGTCCTTAAAAGTGTAGTAAGTGTAAAAGTAAATTACAAATCCTAGAATAATGTGTCTAAGTTAACGCACAACAAAACATACCAGACACAAGATATTGCCTATCAGCGGGAAGGGACCCGACACTTCCACTTTGTGCTGCATCCTGAAGAGGTTTCAAAGGATTCGCAAAGTTGGTGCTGAATAAAACGGACAGCGATGCCACGACGCTACCATTGCTACAAAGGAAAGAACAGTTCTTTTAGATATGTCGCGAGGAATAAGCGATGGATGAAAGAAAATAGTAAGCAGGGCACTGGGAAAGGAGAGGATCAATGTTGACTAATAATTCAATAGGTGGAAACGATTTGCACACCGATAAACAACTCGATATTAAGATGAAAAATATTTAAATCCTATTATATACCATATTGCTAAAGCACTTTGCATACTTTATCATGGGCTATGTTCAGCTCGTTTTAGACAAGTGGTGTAACCAGGATTTCATTTTCCTTTGATCAATTAATAGTCCTCTTCATGCTTAAATACAAGCGGTCTACATGACAACAGGATAGTTTAATGATATACCTGAATTTTAGTACTTCAACACTCATGAACCTCTTTTCATTTCTGTAGATGTAACTAACCTAAAAGGAAATAAGAAAATAGCTTACCAACACCTATATCGCTGAACAAGAAGCATCTGGAACAAGTTTATCTAAGAAACCTATTATGAGCAAATTAGGGCCATAGTTGTTGAAGACCTTAACACGCAACCATATTCTCTCGACTGTAGACAAGATATCTTCTACCATGGGCAGAACAGTTCATCAGTAATTGTTGATCATTTGTTGTCACCTTGCCTCAATCGTCTACAATGTAATGTCTCGAGACTTTCATCAAACCATACATAATTCATTCAATAGCCCTTAATTATATTCAAGGTAAAAATAATTTTAAACGTAAGTTCGCAAGATACTTTAAATACATTTGAATTGTTAAGGAATGCCAAAATACTTACTGCCAATGCCACCTTACGTGCCAGCTGTCTGAAGCGAGGTGAATTCTTATCCAACAAGGCATTGGAGAAAAATTCATTGGGGAATCGAAGAGACGGCTCATAGCGAACGGTATTATCAACAGCTACAAAAAGGGAATAAATATATTTTGATAAGCCATATAGCCATTGACACGATAAAATACCACTACCATTCACACGATAAATTTACCACAATTAATAAAAGCTAGTGTCTTGACAGTCGAGAAAAGCACTGTGTTGGCATAAAATACACTATTTCTCCTTTAGACGGTCTGTACATTACATTAAGTGATGGATCAATTTTTACATTAGTCTAGAAATCAAACAATATTGTTTTAAATTACCCATTTGCCATGAAATCGTAGCAACGAGAAGGTAGACGGGAAAAACCAAAAAGGCAGCACAAAATCTAGTTATGTCGCAGCGAGATAAATAAACTGCGACCTAATGTCGGACGTGCTTAGAAGTATGGACGTAGGTAGTCACAATTAGGTAAGTTAATAAATTTGTTCAATCATTTTCGACTGTACTTACGAATGAGAAGCTAACTTACACAGCAAACTGCGCGCCTAATGTCGGACGTGCTTAGAAGTATGGATGTAGGTAGTCACAACTATGTACGCAAACAAATTTGTTCAATTATTTTCGACTGTACTTACGAATGAGAAGCTAACTTACATAGGCATGAAGACTTCCCTGTGCTTCCTGGAACACGTGTAAATTGGTTCAAAGGACACTTGACACAGCCTGGTTTAGTCAAGTCCTCGCGGTAATATCCATTAAGACACTCCATACATCCATTGCCATCAGGACTCACTTCTTTACCAGCCGGACATTTCGCTATAACATAAAAAGGGACACGAACCAATAGCTTTCTAACCTTTAAAGTTTTGAAAATGCGAAACCGACATTTTGCTAACGAATATAAAACAAAAATATCCTTAACAGTATTACGAAATATCCAAACTTGAATATTGCATCGCTTAACATGGAAAATGCCTTATCTGAAGTGAAACGAAGCACTATTGCACTATATTGAAACCAAAATCCATTACAAACTTTTCTGAATTGAAACGAGGCACTATTGCACTGTGAAACGAAGCACTATTGCACTATATTGAAACCAAAATCCATTACAAACTTTTCTGAATTGAAACGAGGCACTAATGCACTGTATTGATACCAAAGTTTTTTAGATACATGATGACCTTGTAGAGGAAGCTCATGTATCATTTCCACCAATACAACTAACGCCAAACAAATCTTTACCAATATCAAGTATCTTGTTTGTATTTTTGCCAACAAATTATTTCAGATAGTAACATCATGTTATTCATTTAATACAAGAATATGTGTACTACAATGTGATTTTCACTCAAACTCATACTTTCTTCAAAATGCCAATCTAGTTTTCCTTACCTTTACAAGCTTTTTCATCAGAAGCACCAGTGCTGTAAGTTGTCTTTGTACTTTCACACGACTGGCAGAACGACTGATTAGCTAAACTTCTGTAAGTTCCCAAGTTGCATGGGCTGCAAGCACCACCTTGCCTTAACTCCTGACCGAGATGGCACGATGCTAAAAATGATGAAATATGAAATTTAAGTAAAATTCGTATTTAATTTATGACATTTTGTTTTCTCAGTATGACGAGGGAATCAATGCAAATCCTTAACCAGCTAGTACTCCTCAAGTGTTTTCTTCACTTGGTACAAAGAGCATCTTTTTGGTTTCAAGAATGTACAAAGAGCATCTTTTTGGTTTCAAGAATGTACAAAGAGCATCTTTTTGGTTTCAAGAATGACGCAATAAATCTTACAAGACTTTTTCGAAACGATAATAAACACGTTCTGATGCAATATGTTCTGATGCAATATGTTCTGATGCAATATGTTCTGATGCAATAAGTTCTAACATAATTCTTTCTAACTTGCAAGGGAATAACTAGAATCACTTGGGTGTAATAGTTGATCACTGATAACTAGTTTAAAGTAAGTAATGTTCAATTTACATTGATCAAAAGCTCGTTCATGATTACCTGAGCACTGTGACTGGTCAGTTGCTCCAACTTGTGATGTCGTTGTACCAATCCTACAAGGTACGCACGACATTTTTCCTGACAATGCCTGATAATACCCACGAGCACACTTCTGGCATTGCTGACTGGTTCTGTTGTAAAACGATCCAGCACTACACGACGCTGCAAATCACGAGAAAAAATCACTATCGTTATCATTTCAAAACAGAATATTCTGAATCAAAGAACCGGAAAAAGTCTCCTTTGTAACATGTCTTAGCCCTTATCAAAACAAGCTAATTGTGGCCTTGAAAATCCGATACTTTCTGATAAGTAACGTTTTCAGCCGGGCAGTAAATTTGTCACGAAACTACAACCAACAACTTTGACCAACGAAATTATCTCATATAAACTCCTGGATACCCAAAGATCAGTTTTCCATGTTAACCCTTAGGTCACCTACATGTTTAAAATGATAAATGTAGAGTACACGACTAAAGCAGAAAAGTAGAGTACATGACTAAAAGCAGACAAATAAAGTACCTGACTAAAAGCAGACAACTAAAGCAGGAAAGTAGAGTACATGACTAAAAGCAGACAAATAAAGTACCTGACTAAAAGCAGACAAATAAAGTACCTGACTAAAAGCAGACAAATAAAGTACCTGACTTAAAGCAGAGTATACTTACGAAAACAGTCTGAGGCAGATATTGATCCTGTCGAAAATGTTGTCTTTCCACCGGTACATTCTGTGCAAAATGTCTTTCCTTCCTCTGCTTGGTAAAATCCAAGACCACACGAGATGCAAGTTTTGCTGGTTGAATTGAAGAAACTCCCGACAGAACACATAACTAGAGGAACAAACAAAAACAAACAGGTAAATAAAAGTGTGGCATTACATCCCAAACCTAAAAGGGATTTGAAGTTCACCATCATCAAGGAGGGCTAACGTGTTTGGGCAACGGAATCAGAGGGTTTGCAAACATCCTGCGTAAAAATAATGTAAAATTGAAGGCCGTTTTCTCAAAAGATTTCCAAATTGTTGTAACGTAAAAACTCAAAATTTCATCTCCTGCTTCCAGGAAGGCAAAGAAGTACAAAGAATGACATATCAATGATACTGGCAAATTATAATGAGATTGTTGACAGTAATCGTATTCATAGTACAATTAGCAAGACACTCACCGCATTTGCCATTTCTTAACACGCTGCCTGCTGGGCATGTTACGACCACATTGCTTTTAACTGATTCTCTTGATGCATTTAAGGTTGTCCCATTCACTTGGATGCTAAAATTGAAAGTATTGGCTTTAATCCCTGATTCAAAGTTTTGCGCAACTTTGTTTACTTCATCAGAGTCTTGGGAACTGTATGGGATGGTAAACGTCATGGTATACTCTGGCTCGTCAGTTGCTCTCCTTCGTCGAGCTACTTTGCTACACTCCACACCAGTGCGAGTGAAGTCACAAGTCGATTCACACACATTGAATGCCTCGTCAACAACACGCAAAGTTTTGATGAATTTTGCCAAAAGTTCGTCCAGAAAGTCTTTAGAGCAGGTAGTGACCTTGTACTGAACTGATGTTTGCCCAGTGACGTTGGCTGTACTTGTGGCTACAAATTTAAAAAAATCGTTTAAAGCATTATAAACAACACGAGAACAATTTTCTTGGTTTTATTAATCTGCTTTATTTCGAACTGACTCATAATAATAAAGTGCCGCGGGGAAAGTTCATATCAAATAATAAATAAGAAATTTCCTATTTTACCGACCTTTTGGAGAAGAAACCGATTCATCAACGACTTAACGACAAACAAGGTCTTTACCAAGCGAAAGAATGAGACAAACAAGGTGTTTACCAATTGAAAGAATGAGACATGTTGTATGACAAAGTTGCAAATGAGTCGTTCGGTAAAATTACAAATTCTTACTTATTTTCCACTGAAATGCTCTTAGGTCCTGGTCTAATTATTCGCGGTAATATAAAACAAGAAAAAACTGAACCTGTACCAAAACAGTGGCTTAAAATCATATGCGTTTTTGTTACCTATGACAAGCGCAAAAACTAGTATTTCTAAACCGATAAATAAATTTTTGACTTTTGCTACTTCTGACCGGCGACTATATTTGTATCATTTTTGTGAAGTGTTAATTTATCATGCAAACATTACTACGTTGCGAAACCGGAAACACAATTCAAATTCTGACGTTAGCAAGAAAAAATTGGCGCATTCTGCGAGGACTACATAGGTCTTATATATAAAACAGATACAAAAAACACCAGAGGGTACTGGTGTGTCACAAAGTGTAAGCTCTCAAAATACTTACAGCTGCAAGGTGGAAACAAGTTGAAAGGGTTTTCTGGGTAGGATTTTGGACCATGATTCCATTCAGCCTGCGGTCCGCAAGAATAGTATGGCAAAACATCGCGATCAAATGTAGAGCCCTTGGGGCAAGCGATTGTACAGAATCTTCCTTTGCGCCATGATGAGCAAGCTTTACCCCCATTACGTGGTGGTGGGGGATCTGTGCAATTGTATGCTACATATGTAAACAGACAACAGAACTGAAATCATTACTACCTGGCAACACCAACAACATAGAAATATTTTTGTTACCGACCGCAGAAAATCGCAAGCACTTCACATATTGATCCTTTGTTCGCGACAGAATACTATATCTATTACTACTATTGTCACAATGTTTCCCAGGATTCGTATGGTATTCACTCTGTCAAGTATCGTTTTGGTGTATATAGGAATCTATATCAGAGGTAATAGTTGTCAATAACTTGGTATCGTGTTCTATCTAGTGTCAGTTACTAACTAGTTTAGTTCTAGCTCTTGTCTAGTTTCAATTTAATTTTCATTTTTATGACCTACAGTTTCTCTCCTCACGGCTAAGCATGTTTATATAAGAGTCAGGAAACCACTTAAGAGACGGGGGCGTTTTCACGGTCAATAGGATGCTCTATGGAGGTTGTATTACAGCGCCACATTTGCAGGTGATTCTTTTTCTTCCACGCATTCTTCGAGTCTTCTATCTCAAATCACTCACTAATACCTCAATCATGGTTCTTGCACACAATGTATAAAATTCATCCTTAGAAGCTACAGTTACATTATTATACAAAACCGATTCCAAAACTCATTCTATACGAAAAAGCAACAAATGAAGATGTACAAAGTATTATTCGACTTACGCAGTACAAGGAGTTTGAAAATGCAAGTTGCTGTATTTCCAGATTTGTCCGTTGCTATGTAGGTAACTGTGAAATCCCCATACGCAAATGTCTGATTTGGACTATGAGAACGGGTCACAGATGCCAAATTCTTATCTGTAAATGTTGGTGGTGTCCATGGCACACCAAGTATTCTTTCTTGAGTCACAACCCTTACTACGTCGGGGCAATTCTCCACTTTTGGTGGATCCTTATCTGTAAAACACAAAAACAATCCATCCTTACAAAAGCAATTAGCCTCGCACTTTGGAGAGAACAAGTGTAAATCTGTTCCATACTTGAGGATGAGAAAAGTCACTTAAATGACGCAAAAAGATCCTGGATTGCAATAACATATTCATTTTAACTCTAAAATACAATGTGTATTTAAACAGGATCCATACTTTACTCGATCATAAAGAAGAAGTGCGACTTTCATAACAAATTTCTTATCGACGTTCGGTCAAACAGCAGCTCCAAAAATCTAATACTTTAGTTTATTTCAACTAACACCAATTGCATCTCTCCTCCCGACATTTCAGCGAACACCAATTGCACCTCTCCTCCCGATATTTGGAATAAAAAAATCGACATTATCATTTAAATTGTACTGAAACATGAGTAAGGCCAAAAAGAAAGTACTTCGAATGACAAGCATATGCAATTGCCAACATAATTGTAGGGCAATAAAAATATAATAAACTTACCAATCTCTGTCTGACAGAACTGCCCAGTAAACGCAGGAGGACAAGTATTCTTTCCACATGTGCTTGTTAAAATCTGAACTTCATTCTTGACTGCTGCGTCTACTAATAGCAACCAGGGGACAACTGAATCTAAGGAAGCAGAAATTAAACACTTTTTTCTAATTGACAGGAAAAACTACGGAAGTCATTTTTCGCTCAGCACTTAAAAAGTCCGAGTAGCTTGATAATAGAAATGCACTCGATCATATATATACATATATTCACACTTAACGATTACGGAAATCGAAGATTTTAAAGTATATATATTCACACTTCAGGATTACGGACACAGAAATCGAAGATCCTAAAGTATATATATTCACACTTCAGGATTACAGACATCAAAGAACATGTACATGTTAAGTGTACTTTTGTTCCTATAAACAAGTAAATTATTCTTCCATTCAGTCCCCCAAGAGGTAGCTGTAAGCAGGTATGAGTATTACCAAAATACCACCGAGATTACAAGTAAATTATTCTTCCATTCAGTCCCCCAAGAGGTAGCCGTAAGTAGGTATGAGTATTACCAAAATACCACCGAGATTACAAGTAAATTATTCTTCCATTCAGTCCCCCAAGAGGTAGCTGTAAGTAGGTATGAGTATTACCAAAATACCAACGAGATTACATAAATTCATGCTTAATAACTAGATCTATGTATTTACCTGTTAAATTAGAGCTACATCCAGATGTAAGTGCCGATACTTCTGCCGACGATAATGCTCGTCTCCATATTCCAAACTGACTAATTTCACCCGCAAAACTTGTGTTTCCACCGCTGACACTGTCAACATCAGCACCAAGACTTATCAATCCTGATACTCTCAGATACGTAGCACCTTTTAATGCTGTATTATCAATTTCGAGGGCAGTCCTAAAATAGCACAACATGCTGGAATCACTACCTTCCATCATTACAAAATGAAAAAGACTATAAACCAAGCCAGAAACTTCACTTGATGCAGAATCAAACGAAGGCTAGTTTGGATAGCTGACAATCTATAGCAAAAACATGCCTTTAAGATACCCGAGGATTTGAAATGAGAAAATAATAATTGAGTCCAGAAGACGCTATTTGATTCAATGAGAATTAGGTCAAGGTATGATCGCACGAGTATCGCATAGTTGGTTTAACGAGGACCAGGTACGACTGTGAACAGACTTAGGTACCATAGTCGCAAACGTATTTCAGGTCTGGTCAATTCGACATTCCCTTACATACATTCCATTCACACTGCCATTTATGCAATTCAAGTCGCAGGCAAATTCCCTTAACATCTTGGTTAAATTGTAAATTTTTCAAATTTCAAAATTGCATGTTGCACTCGTTCAGCTTCTATAAGGCGCGGAAGGAGACTTGAAAGTTAAAACAAAGTCAGATAACTTACACAGTGTCCACTCTGACGACCTGTCTACCCGTTGTACTGTCGAGGATCAATACAATGTGATGCCATATGCCGTCATTGATACTCTTTGGAAATTTGCTTGGGAAGGAGTCACCCCCATAAAAGACAGTGAGAGAACTTTCATCAATAACCACAAATTTGCTTTGTGCCCCACTTTGACCAACTGCTCGAATAGAAACAGCCGTTGCCTTTGCTCCTGATTTGCTGTAACGTATCCACACAGAAACTGTCAGCTGCTGTGTAGAAGATACATTTTGGAATCTTGCATGAGACTCGGAGCGACCATTGAACTTGATATCCAACAAGGGTGAACGTGCTAAGGTAAACGAGGAATAATGTTGTTACAGGAAAATTTCAAATTATAAGATAACTCAAATACTGTTCTACAAAGCAACTCCCAGAGTCTTCAACTGGAATTGTTCTACAAAGCAACTCCCAGAGTCTTCAACTGGAATTATTCCGTTATTAAAAGATTAATAAGAACTTCCTTTGGTAGGAAGGAAGCAAGAAGCATCTGCTTAAATGAAACAAATGACCATTAAAATTTATCTACTAACAGTCAAGAGAAAGGAAAAGATCGCCGGCAAAAGCAATCGCTTTCAGGAACCCTGAAGATTTACGTGTTCAAGACAACAGTCAACTCGGATATTTTCAAACACAAGAACACCTGGCACTGTCACTACCTATTTTGGTATACATAACGTGAGACAAAACTAGAGTTGTTTAATTAGCAAGATTAGCAAAGAGACAACGATGGACTTAAAAACCGAAACAGGCTATTCAGCAAACTATAAAACCTTAACATCAAAGGACAACCATCGTCACTTTAAAAGAATCGCGACAATGGAAAATGGCTTTTGATTCAGTGTAGACGGGAGCCAATGAAGCCCGGTGTAAGCGTTGATTGCAAAGCGAATCATGTACCTAAGTTGCCTAGCATTGATAGCAATGCCAAGCATCTGCAAAGTCAAGTATCTACGTAAATTGTAAAGCATTAACAGCAATGCCAAGTATCTATTTAAGTGGTCCAGCTTTGATCGCCAAGCATCTTCTCAAATGATCTCAAATGTATTAAGCGACATGGTAAAATATAACGCCAACAAACGAAAAACCAGAGCCCGTGACAGCTTTATCATTCATTAGTCCTGAGCAAACGCCAGATGACATCAGGAGCAAATTAGCGAACACTTGAAAAACCAAAGGAAGTCAAGAGCAGATTAACAAAACTTACTTTTATTGCAATACGTTCCAATGTGTGTATATTTGCACTCGCATCTGTATTTATTCAGCAAATCCACACAATGACCTTCATGGCAAGGCGAAGGATTTGGGCAGTCGTTGATATTAACTTCACAATTTGTTCCAGTATATCCAGTGGCACACGAACATTTGTAAGCGGCAACCTACAAAGTTCATGAAGGAGATAAAATACAATCAAAATCACGTACAGTTAAGAGCAGAAAAAGAAGTCAATCTCAGTTCAAACCTCTTGTATTACCTTAATGGACCATAGGTGTCTTGTCCGCCTACAGATGCAAAAGGCCCAGCAGTTAGTAGAGCATGACATCTATTCAATTGTTACTCGTGCACATTGTATTTATATTTTACGAAAATGCTATTTTAGCTTATATCCTTTCCATGATTCAGTAAATTTTTGTTTTCTAAAGGCTTCGTATTTAATATGTTTCATTCTCTAGCAAATTATACAGAAGCTATAATATTTGAATCATGCATAAGATGCGAATCGCAAGTCGCGTATGCAACGTGCACTAGTAACAGAACTCTGATAAACAATTCAATTAAATAGCATTTTCATAACTCAGTATAACATTTTTGATACATTTTTTCGAGACCACAGAATTTGATGAATACATCCATGTAGCTGTCCCGCTATTTTATACACCATGCAACGGGTTTCAAAAACGAAAGTTAACCCACCAAATTTACGCACTGTCCTCCATTTTGACAAGGATCTGATGCACATTCATTAATGTCCTCCTCACAGTTACGACCTTTGTACCCATATGAACAATCACACATGTATGAATTGATTTTCGGTTGGTTGACACAAGTGCTATTATGCATGCAAGAATTTGGATCGCAGTTATTAATTTCCTCTTCACAACGTTTCCCCCTGTGAAACAAGAAGACAATAAAACTGGGTTTAGATTGTTGAACGTAAGTGCTTCAACACTCCAAATCACTGTTGGGGGCCTATAGATTACAGGCCTCTAAATCTGCTCTTCCAAGTTTACTACAGGCCTTTAAGTTGGCTCCTCCATGTTTACTGCAGACCTCAAAGTTGGCTCTTCCATGCTTACTACAGGCCTCTAAGTTGGTTCTTCCATGTTTACTGCAGACCTCAAAGTTGGCTCTTCCATGCTTACTACAGGCCTCTAAGTTGGTTCTTCCATGTTTATTACAGACCTCTACGTTGGCTATTCCATGTTGACTACAGGCCTCTAAGTTGGCTCTTCCATGCTTACTACAGGCCTCTAAGTTGGTTCTTCCAGACCTCAAAGTTGGCTCTTCCATGCTTACTACAGGCCTCTAAGTTGGTTCTTCCATGTTTACTGCAGACCTCACAGTTGGCTCTTCCATGCTTACAACAGGCCTCTAAGTTGGTTCTTCCATGTTTACTACAGACCTCTAAGTTGGCTATTCCATGTTGACTACAGGCCTCTAAGTTGGTTCTTCCATGTTTACTGCAGACCTCACAGTTGGCTCTTCCATGCTTACTACAGGCCTCTAAGTTGGTTCCTCTTCCATGCTTTTTCATCTTTACTACTAGCCTCTCAGTTCGCTTTTCCGTGTTTACTACAGGCCTCTAAGCTCGCTTTTTCATGTTTACTACTGGCCTCTCAGTTCGCTTTTTCATGTTTACTACAGACCTCTCAAGCTCACTTTTTCATGTTTACTACAGACCTCTCAAGCTCGCTTTTTCATGTTTACTACTGGCCTCTCAGTTCGATTTTTCGTGTTTACTACTGGCCTCTCAGCTCACTTTTTCGTGTTTACTACAGACCTCTAAGTTCGCTTTTTCGTGTTTACCACCTGTTGATGAAAATCCTACAGAACACAACACAACGAGCACGTGATGAACATTAGACACCGGGGTAAGTAGCATACACGAAAGATTACCAACCGCTGACCATATGCGACCTGCCACACAAATGCTCGAGAATACCAACGAGTACCAGATTCCATACTATTCAGGCCTTAATATATCACAGGAAAGCTTTAGCTCAATACACCTGAGGGAAGCCACAACGTATCTGGAGAGATGAGATTAAGGGCATACAAGGTAAAAGGTGGATTCATATGGTTCAGGATTGTAAAGTGTCGAGAAAGGCGAGGAGGCCATCTATCAGCAGTAGTATGACGAGCTGCAAGGACGATGATCTTTGTCATCATAAAGCATAGCAGTAGCTAAAAACATTCCTTCAAAGGCTAAATCCCTTCCTTGAAAGTGCAAGTTGAATACAGGCACAAACACCTTTGAATAATGAAACCTTGCGAGTAGAAAATTTATCGATAAACTGTTTATTCTTCTAAAAGAGAACGTGAGAGACAGGAACTTTAGCAACTGACGTTGTACGGAAGTTATGTTCATAGCACTTTACAAAATATATCTGATAAATATGACACGTGACAGGTGATATATGATAAATACAGACATAATTTCAAAAGTATCCATTGAAGGCAACGAGAATCATAAGGTAAGGATCAATATTGTTTCATTTACAAAAGTTACTGCATTCAACACTTGAGTCAATAAAACAGGACACATACCTGTAACCAACTTTGCAGTTACAGCTGTAAACGTTGACAAGATCAGTACAACTGACGGCATTTCCATTACAAGGATCAGGGCTACAGTCATCAATATTAGTTTGGCAAGTTGTTCCAGTGAATCCAGCTGCACAATTACACTTGAAAGCGTTCACAAGGTCCTCACATTTGCCGTCATTTGCACATGGCGCTGACGCACATTCGTCAATATTTGTCTGGCAATTTTCACCCGTGAATCCCGGGGTACAGTTGCAGCTAGGTAGAGGAAAAGACGAAGGTATGCCTAAATCTGCAACACATATACTTATAGAGAGCAAGATCTTGTATTTGTACGTCATATCGATGCCGGGCATAAAATACTGAAAACGAATATTTGTACGAACAATAAAGAGTCAAAAAAACAACAAAAGTGAAACAGTATGGAAAGTGACAGCGAGAAAAAGACAACAGCTTTGAGAGGAATACACGAAATGCAAGGAATGAAAGGATGTGCGACAGAGACGAAAAGTGTAGTGAAATAATAAGCGCATATCAATCGATAAAAATCACATAATTATATACGTATACATAAAACATTAAGAAGCGAAAGTAGGCTAAGGTACAACAGTGCTTTGGATTAACTAAGCCCTTTCCCTCACCTGTAATAACCAACATGGTCTATGCAAGTACCATTTATGCAAGGATTAGAAGCGCATTCATTGATGTTAGTTTCACACGTTTTGCCAGTGTAGCCAGTGGCGCATTTGCAGGCGAAGCCATTGATCTGACAAAATACAAGAACATATTGTAAGCATGCATCGGGGTTCAATTACGAGCAATAACTATAATATAACACAACATAATGTCATATTACATGTAATATATCATATTATATTATATAAATGTAAAAAGTGTTTATGTAATTATGTATTATGTAAAAAGTGTTTATTTCTTGTAATATATATATATATATATTCATCAAGAGTGGAGCATTACCACAATA
>JANTCA010078148.1:2666-14823 GCA_024741275.1 Chironex yamaguchii
TGTCACCAGCACTTTTAATGTATATTCTATGTCACCAGTACTTTTAATGTGTTCTATGTCACCAGTACTTTTAATGTATATTCTATGTCACCAGTACTTTTAATGTATATTCTATGTCACCAGTACTTGTAATGTGATCTATGTCACCAGCACTTTTAATGTATATTCTATGTCACCAGTACTTTTAATGTGTTCTATGTCACCAGTACTTTTAATGTGTATTTCATTTATCCAGGACTCTAATGTTTATTCGATGTTACCAGTACTTAAATGTGTATTGTATGTAGCCAAGACTCTAATGTATATTCGATGTCCCCAATACTTTGAAAGTGTATTCTATGTAGCCAGAACTCTAATGTATATTGTATGTTATCAGTAATTTTAATGTACAATGTATATCAACAGTACTTTTAATGTGTATTGTATGTCACCAGCACTTTTAATGTGTATTTTATGTCGCAAGTACTTTGAATGCGTATTCTATGTTACCAGTAGTTGTAATGTATATTCTATGTCACCAGTACTTTTAATGTGTGTTCTATGTCACCAGTAATTTTAATGTATATTCTATGTCACCAGTAATTTTAATGTATATTCTATGTCACCAGTACTTTTAATGTGTATTTTATGTCACCAGTAGTCTAATGTTTATTCTATGTCGCCAGTACTCTAATGTTTATTCTATGTCACCAGTATTTTTAATTCCAGGATAGTTCAAAAGTAAGATTAGAGTCAGTAAATTTCGATGGGTACTACATTCGACCTCTTTCATCTGAATGTATATTGATTCATTATTTTCTGATCCCTGGCTTGCAGATTTCTTTCTTGATGAAGGGTTAATGGGTTGTGTTACATACAGCCTGCGTTCTCCACATTATCCTACTCGTTACATTCGACGCAGGTATGATCGCTGTTATATTCAGAAAGACGATGGAAATACCACTTTCAAGGAAGATGCATCTTGGTTTTTGCTTTCAAGTTCTCATGAAGAGGAAAGAATCAAGACCCTCCCGTTTGAGGCATACAGTCTACGTCATTTTATGCTAAGACATTTTGGCTATTACCTTTATGCACATCCATGGGAAAATAACAAACTTTACCAGGACAATACTACCTGGAAGCTTCATGTTCTTTCGAGTTAGTCAAGGAAGGAAATCATGAGGTGTTGACTTGATTATGAGTAACTTTTTAAAAGAAAAAACCAGTTTCATGGTGTTTGGTTATAGCACTGAACACCTTTTCAAACAGTAACATCCTTATTTTAAGGATAGTCTCTTATGTAAGAAAGATCTGTTGTCATTATGTAAGACAGCAAAAAGTTTCAAAAGGAAATTACTTCCGTGCTGTGTACTGTGACTGTCTGACTGTTGTCAACTGATTGAGATACCTGTTTGATGCAGAGAAAATTACCTCTAGCTGCAAAATAAAAAGGCAGTGGATCTTTTTAGCCTTATACGAGACAAACGTACATTCATATTATACGTTGTAATAATGTAGGAAATTTTTTATTCATCAAGAATTTTTCATTCATGTTCTCTCCTTAGGAAACTTTCGACTGTCAGTGTGCGCCCTCCTATGAAAGTTAGAGTAGAGACATTTATGCTGCGATTGGGCGCTCAAAATTTTAGTAAGTCGTAATAGGCGGGAATTATCATAAACAGTTATGTACCCACAGTTCGTTGCGTACATTTTGGATGTGTGCAGCAACATAAGTAGAATCACAATGAAGTATACAAGTACAAGTGCTTCTCTGCAAGAAGTGTGTTGGTACAAATCATGATTACATGGCTAACCGACTTGGATGCCAAGACGAAAGTAAATAGGAATGGAGGCAATTTGTTTCCTCTGTCCATTTGGTAGACAGCCAGGTTCATTACGTAGCAAGAGAACCGACGTCTAAGGACTATTTACTTCCTAATTAACGGACTACTACATGTCCGATAAATGTCACGTACCGTCACACTTACCACAATTTCCTGCACAGAGTGAGCTGAAGGCTTAAGGAAGCCAAAACTCAAATAGTACACTAATAAATACCAAATGAAACAAACTAGTAACATTAAGCCCCAAAAATGTCACAATAATGCAATGATGTTTAAAAAGAATACAAGTTTGGTTAGTAAATAACGTCTCATGCAGCTACGTCTATAAGTACGAAGCAATTGTTTTATTTAATGAATGAGTAGTTGTATTATATCGAAATAAAGAAAAAAAGGTTGCTGTGATGTTATTGTGCAGTTGTTGCAAAGGGCTTAAGATGCTTGTTTGGGGGAAACTAGAGTCCCTAAGGGAGAGAAATGGGCTTATACAAAAGAGGCAATTAAGATTTTGTGAAAAAGGAATGTCAATTATTACTCATTTTTTTTGAACTTTTCATTTTATCGTCTCTCAAAGACAAGTGTCCCTTCGATATATCTTTCTTAATACATGGTTTATACAAGGTACGAATAAATACGGAGCCATTCGGCAGCAAAGGAGTTAAAATTCTGTTATAGGAAACCTCATAAAGATGGAATTTTATCCTGGAATGACGCGCTTGGATAGAAACAACCCTGAATACAATTTTTTCTAAAACAAGTTTAAAGAACTATAGAGATCATTATGGGTTTAACATTTAACATAATCTGGTCAACAGGGAGTAACTTAATGTAAACTGCCACCTGTTTATCAAGCCTCAGAATACATTAAAGATTTAGAGAGTTTAATGGTTCAAGAAAATACAAGTTCGGTTTGTAAATATTATCTTTAGCAGCAACGTCTTCTTGAATTTATGCAGAGAATAAGATTGTTTATTCAAGGAATTCCACTACAGTTTGTAGTGGTTATACTAATGGTATGTAAGTAACTTGATTCTATCTATCAAAGAAACGTCAACAAGATAATTAAGACATATTTCTAAAGGAAATATTTGATTCTATTTTCTTCTAATCCGATTCATATGCATAAACGTAAGAATATGATGAATTAAATAAATGAATCTTATTGTAATATGACATTTCAAAATGCCATGAAGCGATGATAAAAACATTCAACCTTACCACCCTCGATGTATTGAAGCTCTTTGAGTGAAATTTCTTCTTATCTTTTTCTCGAGGTTTTAGTTTTAGTCAACGCAAACCAGTTGCATTTATAACGTTCTTGTTTTTGTTGAAGGTAATTAAGACTTAAATTTTCAAAACAAAGTAAACCAAGATAAATTGCCTGGAGTGCCAATACAAATTTAACTATCGTAATAAATTACGTGGTCATCAAATATAGTTTCTAAGGCAACTTACTAAAATTGGAATTGGTAATGAGTCCCATATCGAAAGTTATTATGCTGCGTATTCAACCACATAATTTATATACTTTATCACCCCATAGTACACGCAAGTGAATTGCAGTAAACTAATACAATTGCAAATTTTTTTTTGATCTCCAAGCTGACAACTTATGACCAAAGAAAATCTACTTTCACTATAATGGGAGATTACGTCCCTTTTAGTTGATAAGTTGCATAAGTGATCTCCTTCAGTCTGTCAGCGAATTATAGCACGTAATTTCAAATTGGTATCATCATCATCATCGTCATCACATTCATCATCATCATCACCACCATTATCACCAACATCATGATAATCAGCAACAGTGTCATTATTATCGTTATCATCAGCATCAGCAGCATCATCACCAACATGATAATCATCATAAGGATAATCCTCATTATCATCATTATCATAAGTGTTCCTTCATGGTAACATCATACGCAAACTGCTGCTTATCAAAAGCACTAGTATTGAATGTTCTCTTAACATACGTTAATTCATGTTGGCTAGCTCAAATCAACAGCTACAAGGGAGTGATATAAGTGTCTGCTAAGTCTCTCTATCTCTTTAGGTGCCAAGCTGAATGGCGTGGGCCCTATCACGGAATTCCATCTCTCTTGACTCGTCCAGCCTCGTAACACCTCGTTCCCACCTTTGAGTCCCGACCACTCCTTGATGACATCCATCTCTGCCAGTATCTCTCTGCTTCTTGCCCTTTTCCCTCTGGATCATTCCAGCCAGTATATGAAGTTCCGGACCATCTATTCTGACAATATGACTGAGAAGTGATATCTGCTGTTTCATGATCATATGCAGCAGCTCTCTTGTCTTCCCTTTCTGAGCTAGGATACTTTCATTAGTTGTGTGTATTTTCCATGAGATTCTTAACATTCTTCGATAACACCACATTTAAAAGCTGTTGGCTTGATTCTCAATTGTTTTAGTGATCATCATTGGTTCACAGGAGTATTTCATTATATAGCAATTTAATATTCTGAGTCTTGTAGTGATGTTTATCTTAATATTTCGCTGGATCTCATCTTTCTTTGTAAATTTCTATTTTGCCTCGGATATTATCCGTCTTCACTTCCGTATGATATCTTGCATCCCTTATAAGCATGCTTCCCAGGTAGTTGCACTTGTGTCGGCCCTTGTGTTCCTGTTTATAGGCTGCATCTAGGGGATACCAGTTTCTTGCTCACTACTATGACACATGTTTTCTTGCTGATTGAGGTTAGTCCAAAACCTCTGCTTGCTTCCAAAACTGTGTCCAGAAGTTGCTGCAAATAAACTTCATTCTGTCCTATGACCACAGTATCATCTGCATACTGTTTGTTGTTTATCATTCTTACCCCGACAAGAATTTCTGGCTTATATTTGAGATTCCTAAAAATAAACTCACTATACAGATTGGAATAACCTGGCGAACTCACGCACTCTTGTCCTACCCCTCTTCTTATACACTGCCACTCTCCCAATTCTTCTTCCACTCTGACCATAATCATTTACTCCGAGTACAAGTTTCGGATTAGCCTCAGATCTTTACCATCAATGTTTATATCCTGTAAAATCTCTATAAGCGTTTCATGTCCAACTTTTGCCAAAGGCTTTGCTATAATCTATAAAAACACAGATATAAATATGTCCGCTTCTCAATTGCTCTTTCCATGAGTCTCTTTAACATAAAAATAGCATTTATGGTATTTTTCCTTTTACAAAACCGCACTGTGTGTCAGAGATCTCCCGTTTCAGTTGTCTTCTAACTCTCATCATTAACACTCTGAGAATGACATTTGTCACTTGACTCATAAGCGATATGGTTCTGTGCAGTTTACACTGTTTTTAGGCACTGCTTAAACTAAGGTGTCATAATGCAAGATAATAAGAATTACCTTTGCCTCCCCACTGGTATGATGTATTCTGACCAGGTCAACAATTTTCCTGCTTTCTCTTCCGTTGTCAGCTTTAGTTTGTTGTATTTTGTCTTTTGACGGACCTAATTGTTGCCTTAATTTATACATATAAGGCAATATTCCTTCTTACCACCTTACGGTGCAAATGATGTATTGTTATCAGTTAACGTATTTTTAAATATAACAGTCACTGACAGATAGAAGCTTTTTCAGATTATATACTACTTGAATCCCTCTTATTTCAAAGCACTTCTTGAATATCAATTAATTTCTGCTACACATCTTTTATGGAAACCAATAATGGATTGCACTAATTTAAACTTTGGATCTTGCCAACAATACCAGGCTTAGGGAATTTACTAAGAAATGAGCTCGATGTGACCTTCGTTTTTGCTTGTGATGACTCGGCTAGTCGCAACTTCTGGCTAGCAAGATCGTCGTCGTATCCACTCTACCTCTCCATCTTCCTTAAATTCCCTGGAATGGAAATAAGCTATGCTCGGTAAAGAGTATTTTTTCATCATGTAGTGATGCAATCATGACCTCAAAAATTCACCTCTGACAAGCAACGTCCAGCAAGCTCAGTTGTCAGGGCATCTTCCCGATACGCAGAAGGTCGCGGGTTCCCCGCCCCGGACGTCAGATAAGCAACAATTCAAAGTTCATTTCAAGAAAACTCAAACGATCATAACTAAAAGGTCAAATAAAATTGTCACAAATAAAACTTTTTCCTAACTTTGACAGAGTGGGATCAGGAGAGCATTTACACATAATGTGTCGCTTACTACAAGATCATGCCCATCTTAGCAGAAGTAATACCTTGTTCTAATAGTATAGTTGTGTTCATGCACCCAGACTGGGAAAATTCTCAAAAACTGATAATAGCAATACCCATAAATAAACAGGCATTATTCAATGTTACCAATATTCTAATGTAGTTTGAGAAAAGTTGACCATTTTCTTCTTATGGCAATTTGCTTAAATATTTACTATTTTTTAGAGTACACACAACATGACTTCACTAAAAGCTGTCCTGCAGTCAATTTCACTACTAATCACCAACACCTTGAGCTCCAGTAGGGTTTAAAAGTGAGATTAGAGTCAAAAAGTGACCCTGGGCTGTACATCAGAGATCGGAATTATAAAATGCATATTGATCCATTATCTACTGATCCGTGGGTTGCAGATTTCTTTCTTGATCAAGGATTAATGAGTTGTGGTACATACAGCCTGCGTTCTGTGACACACCCTACTCGTTACATTCGCCATAGGGGTCGTCTATGTTATCTTGAGGAGGACGACGGAACTAACACTTTCAGGAAAGATGCTTCTTGGTTTCTCTTTCCAAAATCGTATAGGAATGGAAAGATTTACACTGTCTCCTTTGAGTCGTATAGTCTACGTGGTTATTGGTTACGACAAATGCGAGATACTGTGCAGGTACGAATTTGGGGAAACTACCAAACTTTCGATGACGCTTCTACCTGGAAATTAATATTTTTTCCTGGTTAGTTATAAAACCAAATCACGAGATGATGACTTGAGTTACGTGTAGCTTTCCGGAAGAGTGTCTGTTCAAGTACTGGACACTTTTTCAAACGATTATACACTAACATTTTTAAGATCTATTATTGTGCAAAAAAGCACGAGGTTAAAAGAAAACTGCTTTCGATTAGTGTGCTGCATGGGTTTGTGATAGACTGCTTGTCAACTAATTCAAATTCAGGGCTATAGTTGATCTTTAAAAAATGGTTTGGCAAAACGTCCGCCATAAACTAGGTTCACTAGTTACCTCTTCTTCTGGTAACACTTTATTCAAAAAATTGAAAGTCAGCTAACCCACAGGAAACGTTGGTACTCGTTTGGTAGTTAATTCTATGATACAAATTACAGTATTTATAGCCGAGAGATGTCAACAGAGAAGTTTTGGAAATGTAAACTTTGCAAAAAGTGGGTCGTGGCTATTTTCGCTGCCCCCTCTGGCTACAAGAGTCCTGAAATACCTTTTTGATGCAAGAAAAATTACTTCTAATACATGTTAGGGAATCGCTCTAGATTAGCACTAGCTGGAAAAAGCCTGGACAAAGCAGTATTGAATCAGATAAACTTGCAACTTACCCGGCGACTGGAGGTCAGTAAATCCCTCAGTGGTTTGAATTATCTCTGCAAAAGAGCAGCGGCGTATCCAAGGTAGATATTGGAGGTGGGGGATGGGGGCAAGAAATTAACTGGGTCTATCGACTCCGTCCCATTTTCGTTTCTAAGGTCCTTCATACCCTTTGATTTGGCTTGGAAGTCATCCACCTATATCGTGCTTGCCACTAGAGATTAAGAAATTTCATAATTTCGTGAGAGTCATTCTATGAAACAGAGCGTTGAAGGAATCTTAGCTAAGACCATCGCTCGTGTGTGCGGGGGAAGGGGATATTGGCTCTACAAACAATTGACGCCATGGCTGCCCACTGCTAAGGAGGTAATATTTTCATCAGGCTCTGTTGGCTTTTTGGCTTTTATTGTTAGAAAAATGATTCATATAGCTATGGACGTCTAGTTTTAAACGTTTGCAGTATGTTTAGGGGCGCATTAAGTAGCAGTATGGGCACCTAGCTGTAATCAAAACTCGGGGCCCTGGAACCTAAACTTTTACTCCTGTAAGTAAACAAAGCACGTACGTGAAAAGTAGATATGAATGATTTTATTCACATTATCATTAAATATACGTTTTCGGACTTTTTCAATGCAAAGCCATCAGTCGAGTCAGTAGAATTCAATGCACTTACAATTTCTTGAACATATTTTTGTGATACAAAACTTAAAAATCGCCTTAAAAGTTTGAAAAACTGCGTTAAAAACAACTCAAAAACCTTCTTATTTAATACTTTTTACACTATAAATCATCGGAAAGTTAAATATATATATATATGTATATATTGCATTACGCTCTGCATATTTATGTATTGAGCATTGTTTTGGAGGAATTATCGAAACAAGGACTTTATACTTAACTCCTAGTTTAGGCCTCTTGTGCACTCTATGATAACCCGTAATGTAGAAATTTAGCATGAATATTCGACGAAAAACATTCCATTACGATCACACAAGGATTACCTACGTCGGCTCATCGAAAAAGCTGATCAGTTTCTACGAAGGATGCGCTGAAGAGCTTACTTCTTCCTCAACCGGACACTACTTGTATTAGCAAGGCAAAGTATGGATTTTACTCCACCAAAAACCCTGCCGCAGTTGAAGAACTAAAAGAATTCGAGGAGGACATGCTAAAGTTGGTACAATCCGCAAGCGTTAGGAAAATTACCAACACATTCCTAAATAAACTTGGATGTGATACAACGCGTATCAAAGAGGAGCCAAAGCTACTTATTACCGCCAACAAAATGACAACTTTTTATAAGCTTGACCCATCAACTTACGAGAACCTGCTGCACCAAAACATAACAAAATCGTACAAACAAGTGCACTCCAACACCACCACAGCAATCCACAAACAAAATAAAGCCATTGCAAGAAAACTTGGTATTGATACAGAATAGACTCTACCGCCCGCAAGGACGCATTCATCACGCTCAGGGACCACAAGCCAAACTTCGACAACAAATTCACATGCAGACTAATCAACCGCATCAAATCCAAAATAGGACGAATCAGCAAACAAATCCTGGATAGGGCCAATAAGAAGATCGAGAAACAAAGAAAATTTAACCAATGGAAAAGTACTGCAGCTGTGATAAATTGGTTTAACTCTATCAAAAGCAAGCACCAATAAAGCTCCATCAGCTTAAATTTAGTCGATTTTTACCCTTCCATCAGTCAAGACTTATTAAAAAATGCACTGGACTTCGCCGCCGATTACGACGACATCACACTGGACGATCGCAACATCATCATGCATGCCAAAAAGTCGATCCTTGTAAATAGACAACAAACTTGGCAAAAATAGGGAGACTCTGCGTTCCATGTGACCATGGGCACTTACGATGGACCTGAAACTTGTGAGCTCGTAGAAAACTTTCTACTCGCCCAATTACAACAACTTAACATCGACGTAGGACTGTACAGAGACGACGGACTAGCCATACCAGACGCCCAACCGAGGGAAATAGAGAACACTAAGAAAAAAATATGTCGCATTTTCCACAATAATGGACTATGAATCACAATTGAGGCCAACAAGAACATAGTTAACTTCCTGGACGTAACCTTCCACTTAAACAATGCCACTAACCAACCCTACACTAAACCTGGCACTAACCTACAATACATACACTACGAAAGCAACCACCCACATACCACGATCAAAAACCTACCTGCCGCCATTAACAAACGACTTTCATGCCTATCATCTGATGAACCATCCTTCAACCAAGCGGCACTTTTATACCAAAAAGCTTTAAACGAAAACGGGTACAAATACAAACTACGCTACGAACCAGCCACGACCAACAGACGGAGAAGCAGACAACGTAACAACATACTCTGGTACAACGCTCCATTTAGCAAAAAACATCAATTCCAACATCGGACGCAAATTCCTCAACCTCATTGGCAAACTCTTCCATAAGAACCATAAGCTACATACAATCTTCAATCGCAACAATGTCAAAATCAGCTAAAGGTGCATGAACAACGTCAAACATATCATGAATAATCACAAAAACACATTTTAAAAACCCATGAAAACAACTCTAACACCATACCCAACACCAACGTACCGAAAGTATGCAACTGCCCACTAGACGAAAAATGCCTGCAGTCTTCCATAATATACCAAGCCACGGTCACACACAAAGATAATGGCACTATGGAAACGTACATCAGACTCACCGAAAACGAATTCAAAACGAGATACCGAAACCATACCGCATCATTTAGACATGACAAACACAGAAACTCGACTGAACTCAGGAAGTGCATTTGGATGCTCAAGGACAAGGACACCAAGTACTCTATCTCCTGGCGAACCTTCGCATCTAGCCCCGCGTACAGTAGCACAGACAAAAGGTGCCTCCTCTGCCTCAATGAAATGTTTTTCATCGTATGTCGGCCCAAACTTTCGACATTAACATCGTGTCGGCATAGAAATAAAATTCTTTTATGCAATTCTTTAAATTCCACGTGCCTTCATTGTAAATAAACGTCGTAAAAATAAATCCTGACGAGTGAAAATTCACGAAACAAGCTTGTAGAAGCAAAACCAGAGTTTTCATGTGTTTTTCCATCTATTGAATTGTATTACGCTCTGCATATTTATGTATTGAGCACTGTTTTTGAGGAATTATCGAAACACGGACTTCAATTTTATCTTCATCAGAATACTCTTCTTTTTTTTAATAAAACTGGTTTCATTGTTGATGGGATAGACTCTTTACCCGACAACTCTTGCACATGTTCTTCAATATAGCTACACATGTCTGTGGTGCTCATCATAGATCCATCTGCTACCAATCCACACAACTTTCTGTCCTTCCTCCATCTTCTTGCCTTCAATTTCTTCTGATGGGCATCAAATGCATTGCATAAATCAATGACGGCGGCAGAGGATAAAGAAGTTACCACTTTTTTGAAATGAATAACTACAGTCTCTTTAAGATGATCTACCTGTTCCCGATAATTGAGTAATAGTAAGGTCAATAACGACTGCTCCGTTTCAGCAAGACGTTCTTTCCAAACTTTAAGCAGATCTTCACCTGGTGTTGCATGTACCAGAGGGCCCTTACTAATTTTTTACAGTATCCTTCTGGTAAAACCTGTGTTGATCTCCAGTAATCCATAAACTTGATGTGATGCTCCATTTTAATGAAATGAACAAATACTTTAAAAACAAAAAATGCAGGATCTGAAATACTGTAACTATCTATATATCCTTTCGTTGGCAAATATACATATAGTCACAAGGCCAACCTTCTCCTCAGTGTATAATTATTATATATAAAACTCAAAATATTTATACTATAATATATTATTCACTACAATACCTACACTGTCCATTGCAGCTATCCGTATCCATACTCGCAACGTCCAACTTCCCCAAACTAGGCTTTTTCCGGTCACACATAGTTAATTTCGACCAAAGTCGAGGCTCAAAATATCAAAAAAGAAAAAGTAGGCAAAGTTAAGCTCTTAAGTTTTACTTAGAAAAAAACCGACTGACTTTTCAGCTTTTCTTGTTGCATATTGGACTTTGTTTACATTAAAGCAAGAAAACGTGGGCTTCTTAAGAGGAAACAATTCGTTTATTCAATTAAAATCTTTCAATAATGCTTTGTATCTACATTTTCTCTTGTTTTTTTTCCTTTTTTGTTTTTGATTTGCTAGTTTCAATCCATGTTTCCGATAAAATGCTTCCCGTTTATATATATAATTTTGTTTCTGACGATTCATACTCTGAAGAGTGTCAGACGAAAATTACTTTTTGTGATCGGTGTTCCAATATCAGTTATGAGACTGTTTATACGTCTTTGTAAATGTTGAAGGTGCTATTGGTTCCCTTTGTTGGAATCTTTAAGTCCAATGGGCCCTGGTGGCAAAAGGTCCCACACACAGAGATCAGCAGTAGAGCGGGTACTGTGCCACTTGAGTCAATTGTGGTACGGCTCCAAATGACATGAGTTGGCCATGTTATACGAATGACAGGAAATAACCTACCACGCCATGTCCTATGTGGCCAGCTCACTCACTTTCATTTGACGGACAGAAGAAAAGGTACAAGGACCAGATAAAAAGCACCCTAAAGAAATCGGCCATACCAAGCGAATAAATGAATGAGAAGAATTAGGAGGATTGTATAATTTCCTGAAAGCATAGTTTTCTTCGCCAGACGAAGGACAAATTTAAGCTAGCTTAGCTGATTTCCGTTGATGGTTGAGCTCAGTAAGTTGAAAACTGCTACATGCTATGACGCATTTTGTTGTTGTTATTTATGCA